>JAFEMH010003889.1:0-239602 GCA_022495995.1 Adenophora triphylla var. japonica | reverse complement strand
TCAACATGAGCTCGAGGACGGAGTAGTACCATTGAGAAGCTTGGCAGCGTATCGGGTGTCTTGTACTTGCGAGGAAACTTGGTGATGGATTGTTGAAGAGCATCGGGATCGGAAATGGAGCGAATGACCCCTTGGAAGTGTCAAGAGTCGCAAGCTTCTTCTCGAGGTAGTTCTTAGTAACATAGTTCGCAAGTTTAGTAGTTTTCACCACTTTGCGCTTCTTTCTTGGTTTTAGTGCCACTTGGAGGTATGTCGCCCGTCATCGGAGGATGATGAGGAAGAAGGGGATGAAAATCGGATTAGCTTCCTTTTTCTTGCTTGACTTATTAGATTTTCTTATTCACTTTGGTGTAGGATTCCTCTTCGTCGGAGGAGGATTCCACTTTACGCTTTGCTTTTCTTCATTTTCTTGACTTTCAAATCGTTGGAGTTCTTTAGTGAGGGCGGCCATTTGGGCGTTTTGCTCAATCAATTTGCTTACTTTGTTCATCGGCCTAGTCGCGATGAAGCTTCGATGAGTTGTACCTTAGCATCGTTGAAATCGGCCTCGGTGGTAGAAGCTTGAGAAGCGGACATCGTGTCGAGCTTTGGCAGAAGAACCTAGACGTGTAGCAACGCGTGTTAAACCATGATCGAGTCCCGACAAGTTAGTTTTGAATAGGGTGAATGAAGGCTTGAAGGTTTGAAGGTTTTTGGCCAAAATACGAAAAGACCGAACACTTATCTCGTACGAGACAAGTAGTCTCGCGCGAGACTTCACCCACGGAAAGTCATAATTTTACGATTTTAATCCTAATTTTGGTCGGACGGAAAATCCGTTTTGGGGAGTTTCTAAAGTTCAAGAACCAAACCTAGGGACCCTAGGGGTCGGAGTAATCCAAAGTAACATCAAGTTTTGTGCAATAATTTTGATGAGAAAATTTTCTCTTTTTAGTGGCAAATCCAGAAAGGGACAATAGTAAAGGGGCGTTTCCGAAGGGACAATTCGGCGACAATTTATTGATTTCTTTTTCGTGGATTATTGCACAAAACAATCTTGACAAGGGATTACAAAGACTCCAAGGTCAAACTCCCGACCCAGGATCGAAGGAGTGTCTTAAAAGGTCAATCTACCATGATATGTGGCGATGCGGGGAGTTTGGAAAGGCTAGGCTCCCCGCGATATGACAATCTAGATGGATTGAATACGCGGAGTGGGATGATCCAACCCGGAGAGGACGCGGCGACTAGAGTGGTTACCGTCATCCAGTCCTTAGTGTGGGTCCGGGTTTTATCAAGGGTATGTAGTGCAATGGCAGGTTATAATATGAGTGCGCGTGTGTGATAGTCCAATCCCTAGGTGATAGAGTAAAATAGAAAGTTTTATTTTTGAAAACTAAAAGAGAAAAAAAAAGCGAGAGATAATGGCCGCACCAGTGGTTGCTTATACGTTTCTCCCAAATTAGGAAAGACTCGGGTAGTCGTAGTTCCACTTAAGGAGATAGAGAAAGAGGATTAAATTAATTAATTACAATTCCCGAGGTCCTCAGGTTGGACCGGTAAAAAATTAAATTAATTCAATCGCACGCGATTATATAGTTCGAGTAATTAAAATTTATTCTACCCTGCAAAACAAAGGTTAGCACAAGCAAAATAATTTATTTTTGAATTTTCTAAGGATTTTTTTTTGAAAGTTTTTGAAACTGTTTTTGTTTTTGTTTTTTGATTTTTTTGAACTGTTTCATGCGGTCAAACCTTCTTCATGAAAAGAAAAGTCATCCAAGTATTATATATATATTTTTTTCATTTTAAGTTGGTCAAACGCAGAGAAAGAAAAGAGTAGAGGAATCTTTGCAAAGTTAACTTGACCTAACCTTTTGTTTCATAATATAATAATGCTTGCCGCCGCCAAACGTCCAAGCAGTGAAGAATCTTTTTTGTTTTTAACCGTATACTAATCTCCTTGCTTGAGATTAGTATATCTCAGCGCGTGGATAAGTATTGGCAATTTTTTTTTTGAAAGCTTGAGTCTTAGAAAAATTCCAAAAAATCCAGAGAAAAATCGAGAATTTTTACGAGAAAAATAAAAAAGATTGATTTAATACTCAATTGTAACTTGAAGTCTAACCCTCTTGAAATTAATTGTCACAGCGGAGTCATGCGGCTTTGAAAATAGCGATGCGTGAATTTTTGAATAACGGAGTCGGCCACTTATTATTTATTTAGGAAAACAATAAAGAAAAACCTTAAAAAGAGATTTGAGGGTTCGGGGTTAAGTTATCGAATGGGTAGGTCGAGGAGCATCCAATTCCATGTCCAATCCAGGAGATCGGTCTTTGCCCAAAGAAAGAAAGAGAGGTTTCGATCTTTACAATATATATAGAATTAAAATACTAAACAAGTAAACCCTAATCAATTTCTTGATTAGGAATGTCGGATTAGTCGTATGCTTCGAGATCGCCTTCATCGATTGGGAAGGGACTCTAAGGCCAATCAGCTTTTGATGGGATTACACCACTCTAAAAGTCAATAGAGATTGAGAAGAAGAAAGAGAAATAGAGGATTTTTACCTTGGGTTTAGGGGAGTAATTGATTTAAACGTGGTTTCTAAGATGTCTTCTCGATCGAGAAGCGATTCGGGACGAGGATTTCGACTCAATATGAGAGCCAAATCTTGATGCGGACGGAGGCTTCGCCTTGATGCTTTGGGCTTGAGCCTTGATGTTCGTCGATCAACGTGGTTGAAGGGCGAATTTAGGAGTTGTTTGTGAGTGATTTGAAGGAGTCTTTCGTGGAAAGAAACCAACAAATTGTGTGTGTTGTGTGAAATTACGGACCCCTGAAATGAGTGGAAGTCACCAAGTATTTATAGGGGTTTAAGAGGTAGAGGTGGAGAGATAAAACACTCTAGGAAGCTTCGAACTCAATTCGATTGGAGAACCGGATTAGATGAGGTTTATCAAGAAAGGAGGTTGAAACGGAGAAGGAGAGTGATTTACGCACATCTGTCGAGGATATATCGCGCGAGATATGATATCTCGTGCGAGATATCTAGTTACGATGACTATTTTGTCCTCTTCGATTGTTTCGTTAGTCGGTTAGGTCCAAAACTAACGAGGTTAGTTAGAAACTTAACAAAACATGACGAAACTAATATGCTTTCATCAAAACATAAAGAGACGAAGAGTAGTGTAATCATGAATTATTGGTTCGAGAATGGGGTGTCTACAAAGTCCAAGGGTTTTCACCATCGTTCGCTTTTAGTAGCCGCGATCGTAAGCCCGATCGTCCCAGCTGCGGCGGCCGTCGAGAGTAAGCCCGCACAACAATCCCTCTTCGGCCATCAAGGTAAGCCCGAATGCTCATCCCCGTAGGATTCCAAAGAAAACGTTGATCCTTCCGAGTTGTTAATAACGCCGGTTTAACACAGCCGTTCCTATCATTGTTGCACCGTATCCCCGAGCGGGATAAACCTGCGTGACAGCGGCAATAAGACATGCCCAGGCACCAGAACGCCTTTATATCGGGATAAACGTATCCTCGCGGCTCAGGTTTGGCGCCACACGCCCTCGTCGCTCAACAACTCCGGTTTGAGGCGCCGCACGCCCTACATCGGTGCTCAGCAACTCGGTGTGAGGCGCCACACGCCTTCAAAGGTATCGAAGTCCCGAGATTCGGAACGCCTCACAATAGTCTCCATTCGGAGGGTTCCAGGTACCTCGCAATGGTCTCATTCGGGTTCGGAACGCCTCGAGCCGGTCTCGCTCGGGTCAAGGTCCCCACGCGGCCCTTGTACCTTCGAACTACGATCGGCTTGATTCCCGCTCGGGATACGTATGAATCCTTTCTCTAAGGGTCCAAATGGCCCGACCGCCTTGTGGTCTTTCAAAGTAAGGCATCCCGATTTGGATCCTTATCTTTTCAATCGACCCCACCTCCTTCGGAGGAGACGTCGCTGAGGGGCTAACTGTAAGTACCCAAATCCGGATCGTCAAAATCCGTCGGAAAGTTAACCGAAATCCGTTAACCGGCCCGCTCCAGTTAACTTGGGAACTCGTTAAACTCCCCTGCCGTGCCAACGAGACGTCTCGGGGCCCCGTGCATCCCGAGCATCAAAGCGTACTTAACACGTGTCATCTCACGTAAAAGTATGACTTTCCCACGAAAAACGCACTTTTCGGCATTTCTTTTCAGGGGCATTTCGGACATTTTCCTGATACGTTATTTTAAAAACGGACAAAACCGGGACCGGGAACGAACTCCCATGCAAAGGGTGAGTCACGGGACACGTGTCCAAAGCATTCCACAGCCCTCTCGTCACCTTTCAATCACAAATCAAGCCGAAAAGACCAAAATACCCCCTGGAATTCGGCCAAAGTCCGCCGGACTCCTGTGCAAATTTCCTGAAATTGCCAACAAGCCCCTCGAATTCCAAAATACCCCAAAAACCACGGAAATTCACCCAAGTCCGTCCTGGGACTCCTACCGCAATTTTCACCTATAAATAGAAGTGGTCACAAAGCCAAAAGAGGAACATTTTACTCCCAAAATTCACTCAACACACGGCCCAAACCGATTTCACCCCTTCCCGAGCTCCCGTTTGCCTCGATTCACGTGAAACTTCCGTATTAGATCAAATACGCCCTCATCACTTGAAACACCCTTTCGAACCAATTTTTGTGTCCCGTACACACCTTCCGAGTCAAAGGAGTCGACCCTAGCCATAGGTATAACTCCTCTCTCTAAATCTCACGTTCCGTCTCGATTTACGCGCCGCCGCTACAACCGATTTCGAACAACGTTATCAAAATGTAGACGCCTCGTCTAACGGGGGTTACGATACGTTTTAGCCCTCGATTCTTTTCTCTTTCCGTAAGAGAAGTAATCACGGGTTAAAACGGCGTTCCGACCCGTTCCGTTTACTTTTACGTCATTTACCAATTAGGTTCGATTGATCCGTTGATCGTCATTTAATTTATGTCATTTACAATTCCGAGCCGATTGACCTCGTTGATCGTCATTTACAATTCCGAGTCGTTTGACTCGTCGATTGTCATTTACAATTCTGGATCGTTTGATTCCGTTGATACCGCACTTTAAATACTGTCATTTATAAAGTCCGACCCGTTTGGATCGTGATAGTATTTACTTTTCAAAGTCCGAGTCGCAACCCGATTCGTTGATCGCATATCATTTAATAGGCATTTTCCCGTAAAAATCGTTAACAATGTAATGCAGGTTCAAAACCGGAGTTCGTCCTTCGAACTCTCTTTCAAAACGCGCAAAATGACGTTTGGCCTCCAAACGCTCATCTTCAAACTAAAAGCCGCCATTTGACACTTCAAATCATTTAATACGCATTTTTCCCGTAAAAATCGTTAACAATGACACGCCCGGTTCAAAAAACCGGAGTTCGACCTTCGAACTCCTTTTCAAACTCAAAATCGACGTTTGCCACGCAAACGCTCATTTCAAACTCAAAATCGACGTTTGCCACGCAAACGCTCATTTCAACTCAAAACCGACGTTTGTCATTCAAACGCTCGTCTTTTCAAACAAAGTCACCTAATCAACGTTTGACATTAAAATCAAGATTAAGCTTGTCATTCAAGCCCCATTTCAAAAAAACACAAACACACACACACACGTTTTCGAGAAAGGTAGAAAGACTCGTCATGCGAGGCGTTTCGGGCGATCTCGTAATACTCTACCTTAAACGTAACGTGACCTCCGAACCTAACAATCTCTGGTACTAAAAAAGCTTTTTACTCGTTTTTGCTACCAATAAAAATGATCCCCTGTTTTCAAAGCCTTTTCCTAAGTTTTTGCTACCAATAAAAACGACACCATTTTCTAAAGCCGTTTCTCAACGTTTGGGCTCAAAATACAAAAACCGCGTGGCGACTCCTCATTTTTTTCCTTCCCATGAAGCGAGGTCTCAGACACCTACCCCCCGCGAAAGACAACCACCTTCGCTCGCGCGAATCCGGGTAATTTCAGGCATAAACTGATTTCCACCTCCCCGAGCCCCGTTTTGCCTCGATTTGCCTAAAACTCCGTATTTCAACCAAACACGAGCCATACTACCTCAAAACACCATTCCAAACACCTTTTTGTATCCCGTATATGCCTCCCGAGTCAAAAGAGTCAACCCCTAGCCATAGGTAACACTCTCTCTCCCTAAACACTCGTTCCGTCTCAGTTTACGCGCCAGTAGATACAACCGTTTCGGTCGAACGTTGTTGAAATGTAGACATCACCATTTAACGGGGTCCGATACGTTTTAGTCTCTGATCCTCTTCTCTTTCCGTAAGAGAAGTAATCTCGGGTTAAAATGGCGTTCCGGCCCCGTTTCGTTACTTTTTATGTCATTTACAATTCTGGATCGTTTGATTCGTTGAACGTCGTTTACTTTCATGTCATTTACAAATTCCGGATCGTTTGATCCGTCGATCGTCATTTACTTTACGCAACTTTACAATTCCGAACCGTTTAGTTCGTTGATCGCACCTTTAAATTCCGGGTCGTTTGATTCCGTCGATACCGCACTTTAAATACTGTCAATTACAAGTCCGAGCTGTTTGGCTCGTGATAGTATTTACTCATCAAAGTCCGAGTCGCAAAAATGATTCGATGATCGCATCTAATTTAATGCTTTTTTTCCAGTAAAAAATGCTAACAATGAAATGCCCGGTTCAAAACCGGAGTTCGACATTCGAACTCTCTTTCAAAAAATGCGCGAAATGACGTTTGACATCCAAACGATCATCTTCAAACTTAAAAACCCGACATTTGACACTCAAAATCATTTAATGCTTTTTTCCCGTGAAAAATGCTAACAATGTAATGCCCAGTTCAAAACCGGAGTTTGACATTCGAACTCTCTTTCAAAAAACGCGCGAAATGACGTTTGGCATCCAAACGATCATCTTCAAACTCAAAAATCCGACGTTTGACATTCAAACGCTCTTTTCTTAAAAGTCAACATTTGACAATTAAGTTAAAAGTTCAAAATCAGCACTTGTGTCACTTTTCCTAAAAAACTCCAAAACCGACGTTTGTCATTCAAACGCTCGCCTTTTCAAAAAGAATCACAAAATCAACGTTTGACATTCAAACCAAGATTAAGCTTGTCATTCAAACCCCCATTTTTAAAATGAAAACCCACACACACACACGCACGCACACATTTTTGAGAAAGGTAGAAAGACTCGTCATACGAGGCATTTCGGATGATCTCTAAATACTCTTCCCGAAACGTAACGTGACCTCCGAACCTAACAATCTCTGGTACTCAAAAAAGCCTTTTTCTCGTTTTTGCTACCAATAAAAATGACACCCCGTTTTCAAAGCTTTTTCCTAAGTTTTTGCTGCCAATAAAAATGACACCATTTTCACTAAAGCCGTTTTTCAACGTTTGGGCTCAAAATACAAAAACCGCGTGGCGACTCCTCTCCTTCCCGAAAGCGAGATCTCAAAAACCAACATCCGCGAAAGACAACCGCTTTCGCTCGCGCGAATCCGGGTAATTTCACTATGTTTGACTTGAACCGTTATGTATCATCTTTATCATTTATTATAGAGCATGTTTATTTGTTCATTATTTGTTTTGCATGTTTATTATATTGAACTGCGTCCCTAATGGTTATGAACAACTAGTATAAGTTGGTAATGGATAATCATGGAGATGATTATATGCATGTAGATGCACATTACACTTATGGATACTTGCTAGAGAACAAGTATTGGACATGACCTACTTATGAGATTTACGACATGGTCTGTTGTCATGATTAAATCTCATGATAGTCGTGTTATTGAATCCTTTGTACCTGAGATTATCATCCTCTTCCACATAATGAAGATCGTGTTTGATATAGTCTAACACTATCTTTAATCGGATAGCAATAAGGGCTATGTTAGCACGATTGGATTCATGTAGGGAAGAATGAAAAGTCAAGATGGGATTTGTCCCTCTTGTTAAGAGAGATGTTTGCTTGGGCCCTCGATGAATGATGTTGATGAAATGTGTGGCCACACTCAAGTGATTTGATAGAGATCAAATACATTTGCATTATCAACATATTCGGAATCGAGAAAGCATTGAACGGAATGAGTTGACATAGACCATGACTCATGTTCAATAGGACATCGTGGACAAAGGGATTATGACATTTGATCTATCGAGGAATCAAGCTTTGATGTTATATTATTTGGGTAGATATAATGGTTTGCTAGAAACCACTTATGTCTTGTGAGGTCATGTTTGGACTCACTATCAACATAATATAATTCCTTTTGGGTCACACACAAAGAAAAAATTTGATTCTGGCTGAAACTTGGAGTTCTGGCTTGGTATACCGTGCGACATACTTGGCCATACTGAAAAATTGTTTTCTGGCAAGTAGCATCGCGCGACATACCTTACCCGGTAAAAGGCACGACTCGTGCTCTTGGGCACGAGTCGTACCAAAGTCCAGCACGAGTACTTTTAGCATCACGACTCGTATCACGAGTGTTTTTGCCCAAGCACGAGTCATGCCCTCAGGCACGAGTCGTGCTCAACGCGAAAAACGTGTCCGTACTGCGTTCCAAGGCCGGGAAGGTTTTTTGTAATTGACAAGGACTTAACCCTAAGTGTTAGGGATTTATACCATAGTATAAATATAAGTCTTTGGGCAGCCAAAAACTATTCTACCTCCATACATCATTGTTCTAGATTTATGAAATCCTAGGCTTTGATCAATTTCATAGTTTTTGCCATAGAGTATTGAAAAGTGTTTCGATAATCAAGAGGATCATCTAGCAATCCAACAAGAAGGTGTTCTTGGTTTGTTCGCGTGTGGATCACCATTAGAGGGAGGTTGCTTTATCTCCTAAAGCTTGAAGAACTCCATTGTTGATTTCATTACCAAGTTCGAAGAAGGAAATTAGAAGATTCGACATCAAAGTTCAAGGCTTGAATTTTGAGATCTACTTTAATAAAATCCATCGCATTAAGGTATGTAAATCTATTTCATATGTTTCTAATCTATTCATACTAGATGGATCATAGGGCTAGGGTTTTGTTGTTGTATAAATTATTTTTCGCTGCGTTTATAACCCCAAAACCTAACAAAGTGAAACATCAAAAACTTTTACTTTGATTCAAGAATGGCGTGCTATTCAAAATCAACCACGTTACGCAAGTCAAGTTGGAGGCAATACGGGATCTGATAGCAGTGGTCTAAAAGAGCACGTAAAAGTGATCAAGATGATTCAAACTCGATTGGATCCATTCCTCGTCATATGGGAAGGGAGGTAGCCAAGAAAAAGGGTAGAAGAAAAGATAAGGGAGTAGGCTTAGAAACTGTAAACGAAGACTTTACAAAATTTCAACAATTCAAAGAAAAAGAGTTGGAACGATTGGACATGATAGCCATACAACAACAAGAGAAAATCAAAGCACAAGAGGAGGCAAACAGACAACAAGAGGAGGCAAACAGATATAACAAGATGAATTTGTGGATCAATTTACATGAGAAGAGGCATCTTGATGAACGAAGCAAACAGCATCTTGATATGTTGACTAATGAACTTTTTGGAAATTAATTTCCAAATAGGAGGCAAACAAATGTAAAATAAGTGTGGATGTTATTTATTATGCTTATTTTAAGTATTTTAATGTGTGATTTAATAGTTTTATCGTCATTTATCGTATTTATTTATCCTTCATTTTCGTCCACTCAACTTTATTAACTCGATTGAATTTATTTGGAATCCTTCATTTTCGACCACTCAATTTCTTATAAATATAATACCCTCTTCATATTCTTCCTACATCAACCTCTCAAATAACACCCTCTTCATATTCTTTCTACATCAACCACTCAAAAAACACCCACTTCATATTCTTCATACCTACAAATTTCAATGGATCGATCCAAATTTACTTTTAATATCGAAGCCTACAAAAGACAATCTGAAATTGAGGAGACGTTTATGCTCAACCATTTTGCAGAGCGTCGTCGTAAAATATTAGAAGAAACACCTCGTTCTAAAAGAAAATATATCAATAGAGATCATGCTTTTCATAACCAGAGTCTGATTGACGACTACTTTTGTGAAGGGGCTAGGTAAAAAGATTATTTTCGCCGACGTTTTCGAATGGAGAAACATGTATTCCTTCGAATCGTGGAGGACCTTTCAAACCACGACAACTACTTCACTCAAAGATCCGATGCTGCGGTAAAGAAGGCATATCTCCATTAGGGAAATGTACCACAACCATACGAATGTTAGCATATGGTATGTCGGCCGATAGTATTGATGAATACATAAATAGGAGAAACTACAGCATTGGAGACATTACTCCGATTTTGCAAAGGTGTCATCCAATTGTATGAGCAAGAGTACTTGAGGGCCCCAAACCGAGATGACCTGAAAAAAATACTTGAAGTTAGTGAGATGCGGGGGTTCCCAGGGATGATCAGGAGTATTGATTGCATGCACTGAGAATGGAAGAATTGTCCTACGGCTTAGGAAGGTCAATTTACAAGATGAGAAAAAGGAACCACCACGGTTATTCTTGAAGCAGTTGCTTCTCATGATTTATGGATCTGGCACGCATTTTTCGGATGTTCGGGCACATTGAACGATATAAATGTTTTGGACCGGTCGCCAGTATTGGATGATGTTGAACAAGAAAATACTCCACGAGTCAACTTCTTTGTGAATCAACGTCCGTATAATATGACATATTATCTTGCTGACGGTATCTACCCTTATCTGACTTTCATCAAATCAGTTAGACTTCCTCAAAGTGAAGAAGATAAATTATTTACAAAATTTCAGGATGGTTATCGGAAGGATATAGAACGAGCATTTGGGGTGCTCCAAGCTCGATTTAAAATCATTCGAGAACCAGCTCGAATGTGGGAAATAACTGTTGGATTTTGGGGTTACAAACGCAGCAGAAAAATTTATACAACAACAAAACCCTAGCCCTTAGATCCGTCTAGCATGAAGAGATGAAGAATATGAAATAGAATTACATACCTTGAATACGATTAAGTTTGTCAAAACAGATCTCAAAATTCAAGCTTTGGAATTTTGATGTCGAATCTTCTATATTCCTTGTTCAACCTTGGTGATGAATCAATCAACGGAGATCTTCAAGCCTTAGGAGATAAATCAACCTCCCTCTAATGGTGATCCACACGCGAACGAACCAAGAACGCTTCTTGTAGGATTGATAGATGATCCTCTTGATTATTGAAAGCGTTTTTCAATAATCAATGCCGAAAATAATAGAATTATTTGGGAACCTTTTGATTCTCAATCAAAACCAAAATCTAGAGTTTCATAAATCTAGAACAATGATGTAGGGAGGTTAGTTTATGGCTGCACAAGGTTTATATTTATACTAGGTATAAATCCCCTAACCATTAGGGCAAAGTCCTTGTCAAACTCTTAAACAAATCTGGCCAAGGAAACGCGGACTGACCGAAAATTCGCTCAGGGCACGACTCATGCTCCTGGTCATGACTCGTGCCACGAGTCTTTCCCGGCAACCACGAGTCCCCCAAGCCAAAAATCAGTCGTGATACGACTCGTGACAATTTTTGCACTCGTGCTGCTTTAGGTCACAAGTCGTGCCCACGAGTCGTGCCCAAGCCCATAAAGTCAACGAGCCAGCCCTTGATTCCAAAGCCCAGTCATTTCTGCCTTATGTCACGACTCGTCCTCAGGGGCACGAGTTATGCCATTCCCTAAAAATTCCAATTTTTCAGCCAATGATCAATTCGTTCTTTGTGTGTGACCCAATAGGAATTATATTATGTTGGTAGTGAGTCGAAAAATCAACCTCACAAGACATAAGTGGTTTCTAGCAAACCATTATGTCCACCCAATTAATATAACATCAAAGCTTAATTCCTCGATAGATCAAATGTCACAATCCCTTTGTCCACGATGTCCAATTGAACATGAGTCATGGTCCATGTCAACTCATATGTTCAATGCTTTCTCGATTCCGAATATGTTGATAATCCAAATGCATTTGATCTCTATCAAATCACTTGAGTGTGGCCACACATTTCATCAACATCATTCATTCATCGAGGGGCCCAAGCAAACATCTCTCTCAACGAGAGGGACAAATCCCATCTTGACTTATCATTCTTCCCTACATGAATCCAATCGTGACAACATAGCCCTTATTGTTATCCGATTAAAGATAGTGTTAGACTATATCAAACGCGATGTTCATCATGTGGAAGACGATGATAATCTCAGATTCAAAGGATTCAATAACACGACTATATGAGATTTATTCATGATACATATGACTATAGACCATGTCATAGATCTCATCGGTAGGTCATATCCAATACTTGTTCTCTAGCAAGTATCCATAAGTGTAATGTGCATCACATGCATATAATCATCTCCATGATTATCCACTACCAACTTATACTAGTTTTTTTTTTTTTTTTTTTTTTTTTTTTTTTTAAGGGGATCAACACATTTCACCGCTCCCCCCTTGATGCACTTCACAGAGGCACCTAGCAATGATAGGGAGGGCAATGTCATTCCCTCTAACCACTGGTGGGGGAATCGAACCCATGACCTCCAGGTTGGAAGCCATGAACTCTAACCATCAGGCTAAGACCCCGCGTGCAACTTATACTAGTTATTCACAATAACTAGGGACACAGTTCAATATAATAAACATGCAAACATATAATGAACCAAATAAACTTTCCCTATAATAAATGATAAAGACGATTACATAGCGGTTTAAGTTATAAGTCAAACATAACTAAACACCTAGGGCACTACGCCAACAATCTCCCACTTGCACTAGGCTCCATCTATGTATCGTATACCCATGGACCTAACATGACCATCATGCTTTGCTTGTGCGAGGGGCTTTGTAAGCGGATCCCCAATGTTATCATCGGTTGATACTTTGCATATCTTAACGTCTCCCCTGTCAATGAACTCTCGAATGAGATGGAAATGTCTAAGTATGTGTTTGGATCACTGATGTGACCTTGGTTTCTTTGCTTGTGCAATGGCACCATTATTGTCAGAATAAAGTTTCGCCGGATTAGTGATATTTGGAACAACTTCCAAGTCACTAATAAACTTTTTGATCCAAACTGCCTCCTTAGCTGCATCAGATGCTGCTATATATTCGACCTCGGTTGTAGAATCGACTATGGTACTCTGCTTGAAACTCTTCCAACCAATTGCACCTCCGTTAAGCATAAACACAAATCCCGACTGCGATCGGAAATCATCCTTGTCGGTTTGGAAGCTAGCATCTGTGTAACCTCTTACAACGAGATCTTCTTCCATCCCTCCAAAGACCAAGGACGCATCCTTAGTCCTTCTTAAGTACTTTAGGATCGTTTTGACTGCCATCCAATGGTTTTCACCAGGATCAGATTGGTATCGACTTGTCATACTCAAAGCATACGAGACATTGGGTCTAGTACAAATCATGGCGTACATGATAGATCCAATAGCCGAAGCATATGGAACTTCATTCATCCTCTTTCGCTCATCAGTTGTATAGGACACTGATTCTTGCTAAGAGTAACACCATGACCCATTGGCAAGTTGCCTCTCTTAGAATTTTCCATCTTGAATCTTCTAAGAACCTTGTCAATGTAGGTACTTTGACTCAAACCAATTATCCTTCTAGATCTATCTCTATAGATCTTGATGCCAAGGATGTAAGCGGCTTCTCCCATATCTTTCATTGAGAAACATTTCCCTAACCAAGACTTGACAGTCTGAAGTGTAGGAATGTGGTTTCCAATGAGTAAGATATCATCGACATACAATAAGAGAAATAGTACTACGCTCCCATTGAATTTCATGTATATACAAGGTTCATCTTCATTCTTGACAAGACCAAACTCTTTGATTTTCTCGTCAAAACGAAGGTTCCAACTCCTAGAAGCTTGCTTCAATCCATAAATGGATCTCTGCAACTTGCACACTTTGTTAGAATTTCTTGGATCGACAAAACCTTCGGGTTGTATCATATACATATCCTCAAGAAGTTTTCCATTAAGGAAAGCGGTTTTGTCATCCATTTGCCATATCTCATAGTCATAATTCGCAGCTATGGCAATTAAAATTCTAACATACTTAAGCATGGCAATAGGCGAAAAGGTTTCATCATAGTCTACACCATGAGTTTGCCTATATCCCTTTGCTACAAGCCTAGACTTGTAAGTATGCATCTTCCCATCCATACGCCTTCTTCTTTGAAGACCCACTTGCACCCTATGGTTTTTATACCTTCGGGTGGCTCAATCAAGTTCCAAACTTGATTATCTGACATGGATTGCAATTCGGATTCCATGGCTTCTAACTATTTATCCGAATCGGGATTGGACATCGCCTCTTGATAGGAAGTAGGTTCGTCATTCTCAATGACTTCCACTTTATTACTTTTCGACACGAGAAACCCATATCTCTCGGGTGCGGATCGTAACCTATCCGATCTACGATGGACTTGTGGATCTTGAACCGGTTCCACAACTTCTTGTGGACTTGGTTCAGTCTCTACTATCGGTTCCATATTATTTTTGGGTTCTTGAACTTCTTCAAGATCAACTTTACTCCCACTAGTTCCTTTATTGAGAAACTGTTTCTCAAGAAAGGTACCATATTGAGCAACAAACACTTTGTTCTCATTGCGGTTGTAAAAATTAATACCCTTTGGTTTCCTTAGGGTAACCAATGAAAATAACCTTATCAGATTTAGGTGCTAACTTATCAGAGACAAGTCTCTTCACATAAGCTTCGTAACCCCAAATCTTCATGAAAGACAAAATAGGTTTTCTTACATGCCACATCTCATGTGGGGTCTTAAGAGCCGATTTAGTAGGGACTCTGTTCAGTGTGAACGCAGCAGTCTCTAATGCATGTCCCCAAAAGGATATAGGAAGGTCTACTTCACTCATCATCGAATGAAACATATCTAATAGGGTTCTATTTCTCCTCTCGGAAACACCATTCCATTGTGGCGTTCCGGGTGGAGTCAACTCCGAAGCAATTCCACAATTTTTGAGATGATTGTCAAACTATTGGCTCAAAGATTCTCCACCACGATCGGATCGAAGTGCTTTAATAGTTTTGCCAAGTTGATTTTGTACTTCATTTTGAAATGTTCTAAACATCTCAAACGATTCACTTTTGGACTTCATCAGATAGACATAGCCATATCTAGATAAGTCATCGGTGAATGTAATGAAATACCGAAATCCTCCCCTAGCAATGTTGCTCATTGGTCCACATACATCAGTATGTATTAGGCCCAATAAGTCACTAGCCCTTTCACTACTCTTAGTGTAGGGTGGTTTGATCATTTTGCCCAATAAACAAGATTCGCATATCTCATATGATTCATAATCATGTGAGTCTAACAATCCATCCTTATGGAGTTTAGAGATGCGTTTCTCGTTTATATGACTAAGCCGGAAATGCCACATGAACGGGTTGTTCACGTCATTCGGTTTAGACTTCTTGTCCACATGATAAACATTTTCAACACTATTTTGTTTTTCATCAACATCACGAACATAAAGACCATTAAATGAATTTGCAATACCATAAGGCATATCATTTAAATAAATATAAAACTTCTTATTCTTAATAAGAAAATTATACCCTTCATTATCCAAACAAGAAACAGAAATAATATTCCTACTCAAATCCGGAATATAGTAACAATTGTTCAAAACAAGTACTAAGCCACTAGGTAAAGTTACATCATATGTTCCTACGACTAATGCAACAACTCTTGCTCCATTCCCCACACGTAGGTCAACTTCACCTTATTTGAGTAGCTTTCTATTCCTTACTCCCTGCACATTTAAACAAATGTGAAATCCACATCCGGTATCCAATACCCATGAACTAGAAATAGAAAGGAAAATATCTATCATATAGATACCTGAATCAGAAGCAATCGTATTACCCTTCTTCGCCTTTAGGCCTTCCTTGTAAGCCTAACAGTTGCGCTTCCAATGACCAACCTCTTGGAAATGGTAGCAAACCGCATCATTTTGAGATACTTTGGGAGCCTCTCCGGCAACGGCAACTTTTGTCTTAGGTTTAGCAACACTTGCTTTACCTTTGCCATCTTTCTTAAACCCTTTTCCCTTGTTAACCATTAACACGTTTGTCAGTCCAGGCTTCTTGATGTTCTTCTCCGCGGTCTTAAGCATTGCATGCAATTCCGAGAGACTTTTATCCATGCCACTCATGTGATAGTGCATTATAAAATCACCATAACTTCCAGGCAATGAATTCAACATCAAATCCGTGGCGAGTTCCAAACTCATCGGAATTCCAAGCCTTTCGAGACGCTCAATGTGACCCTTCATTTTAAGGACATGAGCACCAACCGACTGCCCCTCTTGCATCTTGCATGCAGTTAGGGCTTTCATCACATCATACCTCTCTTGTCTTGCTTGCACTTGTAATATTTCCTTTAAGCGTTCAGCAAGATAAAAAGCCGCTTCCATGTGCTCAAGGTCCTTCTGAAGGGCCTTAGACATGGTGGCAAGCATAAGGTATGTCACATCATTAGAATCATCAACATGTTTCTTGTGAGCATCCTTATCTGCCCTAGAGGCATTTGCAGCAGGTGGAGGTGGAACGGGTTCGTCAAGAACGTACATTTTATTCTCTTGTCTTAGAAAAATTCTTAGGCTTCTGTTCCAATCAGAATAGTTTGTACCGTTCTCTTCGAGTTTGTCCTTCTCAAGGACGGATCACAGTGATAGGGGCTGATTATTGTGAGTTGCCATAACTTCAATAAAATATGCAAACAATGAACACATAAGTATCAAAATATTTATCATCTAAAAGTAAATAATATATTTCATAAATACTCCCACTAAATTATACACATTTAAATACAAACATGTATCTGAAATTACCCGAATCCGAGAGGCAGCGGAATCGCGCCCCGGCATCTGGCATTTCCCGCTTTGCAGCGTTTTCGTTGGTGGAGGTGTCTCGCTGTGTTTTGCTTTGTAGAGTCGCCACGCCGTTTTTATTATTAAGCCCAAAACATTGAAAAAGGGCATCAGTTTAAAAATAATAATAAACTGTTTTTGTGTGATGAGATTTTGAGTTCGGAGGTCAGGTGACTCCTCGGGAAGAGAATATTAGAATCTTAGAGATCACCCGAGTCGCCTCGTAAAAACGAGTCTTTCGGTACCCCTTATATTCTTTAACTGTTGTGTGTATGTGTGTGCTTTTAAAAATGCATGCTGTATCGGATGTCTACATTGTACACTGCTTTATTGAAATGTATTGAAATAGTGTAGGAAGGAAGCCTTACCAATGTTGGTTCGTGTCAGTCTTCCGCTGGGGAATAGTGCTTGAGGATGGAATAGTGCTCCGGGACGGACCGGGATTGCTTCGGAAGGAGCCGGTTGTCTGCGGACAGAGCTTCGGCGTGCCTCGGGATTGTCAAGTGTGCACTCGGGCAGAGTTTCGGCGTGGGTTGGAATCGTCGGTTGGATTCGGGCAGAGGTTCAGCGTGCGTTGGAATCGTCGGTTGGATTCGATCAGAGGTTCGGTGTGGGTTGGAATCGTCGGTTGGATTCGGGCAGAGGTTCGGCGTGGGCCGGGATCGTCGGTTTGACTCGGAAAGAGCCGGGACGCCTCAGGAAAGACCAGGCAAGGCCTCGGAGTACCACGAGGGGCCTCAGAGTACCTCGAGAGTGCCTCGGGGCAGCACGGGAGCGTCGCGGGAGCGCTCGGAGAGGCTTCGGAGCACCACGAGGGGGCTCGAAAGGCCTCGGAAGGATCCGAAAGGGGTCGGGATTGCCCCGAAGGGTCTTAGAGGGGAGCCTGAAGGCTGGGGGGAGAGGAGAGAAGAGGGAGGTGTCTGAAAAATGAGAGGGGGAGGCCTCTATTTATAGGGTCCAGATTCTGGCTAGTTTTGTCGCACGACACAATAAGCCATTACCTGTTTTTTGGTTTTCCTGGATTTAGGGGAATCTGTAATAATTAAGAATATTCTGTAATAATTATGTCCCCGGCTAGTTTTGTCGCACGACACACAATAAGCCATTAATGGTTTTTCCTGGATTTGGGGAATCTCGTAATAATTAAGAATATTCTGTAATTATTATGCAGAGTATGTCGCGCGACCTAAGCAGCCATTAACAGTTTTTTGGTCATAGAAAGCTAGTTCTCGTCGAGAGCTTTCCAACCATATATGGCACGTCTCAATCGGAGTTCGTATGAAGGAGTTATGACCTCCGGAAGTTTGCCCTTGGTTTTGTCGTATGCTGGGATAGAAAGCGATCCAGATTGGGGTACTTACAGAAGCCCCTCGGCGACGTCACTTATGAAGGAAGTGGGTTCGTCGATAAGATAAGGGTCCTGATCTGGATCGCGTGCTGAGAGAGGAGGTGACCGTGTACGTCGATTCGTGAGGACGTGGCGGTGTCCTGTGTGTGTGACCGTTTAGGTTTGTTGGCTGGACCCTGTGATAGGATTCCTACGTATCCCTAGCGGGAATCAAGCCTGATCATAGTTCGGGTGTGGGGTGAGTGTTTGTGGTGCACGAGGATGGAAAGGGCCCTCTGACTGAAACTTTGTGCATGGACGTGGTGGTGTCCTGTGGGTGACCGCCTAGGTCGATGGTGAGGACGTTGCGGCATCCTGGGTGACCGTATAGGTCGATGGCTGGACCCTGTGATAGGATTCCTACGTATCCCTGGCGGGAATCAAGCCTGGTCGTAGTTCAGATGTCGTGAAATTGTGAGTGTATGTGGGCGTGATGGTGCCTTGAAGTATCATGTGGCTGCTGAGGTCAGTGGTAAGGACGGGGTGGTGTCCTAAGATGTGGTGACCGCTGAGGTCAATTGTGAGGACGTGGTGGTGTCCTGGGATGGAAACTTTACGATTTTCCTAATCGGGTGGTTTAAGGCCTTCCGGGCCGGAGATAGTGATTTGGGAGGTTTATACGGTCTTTCGGACCGAGTGGTTTAAAGCCTTCCGGGCTGGAGATAGTGATGGGGGAGGTTTATACGGTCTTTCGGACCGAGTGGTTTAAAGCCTTCCGGGCTGGAGATAGTGATGGGGGAGGTTTATACGGTCTTCCGGACCGAGTGGTTTAAAGCCTTCCGGGCTGGAGATAGTGATGGAGGAGGTTTATACGATCTTCCGGACCGAGTGGAATAAAGCCTTCCGGGCTGGAGATAGTGATGGGGGTGGTTTATACGGTCTTCCGGACCGAGTGGTTTAAAGCCTTCCGGGCTGGGGATGGTGATGGTGGAGGTTTATACGGTCTTGGGACCGAGTGATTTAAAGCCTTCCGAGTGGAGATAGTAGTTTGGGAGGTTTATACGGTCTTCCGGACTGAGTAGTTTAAAGCCTTCCGGGCTGGAGATAGTATGAAGACTTGAGTCGTCTTCTGGTTGCAGTTTGCCATCCGTGAGGACTTTGAATCGTCGTCTGGCTGCGGTTTGCCATGCGTGAGGACTTTAAATCGTCTTCTGGCTGCGGTTTGCCATGCGTGATGACTTTGAATCGTCTTCTGGCTGCGGTTTGCCATGCGTGAGGACTTTGAATCGTCTTCTGGCTGCGGTTGTGGAGGCATGGCTGCCTTGTGCTTTGATTGCGAGAGGTGTGAATGCCTTGCGCTTTGCTCTTTGAGGAGAAGGTTGGACTTACGATGACCGCCGGTGTTCATCTGCTTTGAGGATATGTGGCCTTGTAGGGACTTTTCTGGCGAGAAGGTGACTTCGGGCTTACTTTTATGGCCGAAAAAGGCGAGGAGCATATAAGTTGATTTTCTTTGAAGGTGTCTATACCCTAAGTGAGACTGATTTGGGGGTGTTTACCCTGTGTTGAGACCTAGTTTAGGAGTATGACCCTAGGTTGAGACTATTCTAAGGCGTCTGGACCTAAGTTGAGTTTGATGGCGCATTTTGTGAGTCATGTAAGAACTTTTGTTTGTGGGAATTTTTTAGAAAGGCATCAAGCCGTGCTGGGATTCCTCTCTTATGTAGCATTTATTACAGATATGTCTCGCATTTGAAGTTTATTGACATACCTTTGTTGTGTTTACCTGCAGGAGGAGGTGCTTGTGACCGAAGTCGCTGAAATGCTGAGGACGCGCCGGCGTTTTTTGAACGAAGTTGCTGAAATGATGAGGACGCTATGGTGCCTTTGTCTGAACTTGCAGTGAGGGTGAGGTGGTGCCTATGTCTGAACTTGCGGTGAGGGCGAGGTGGCGCCTCTGTCTGAACTTGCGGTGAGGGCAAGGTGGTGCCTCTGTCTGAACATATGGTGAGGGCGAGGTGGTGCCTCTGTCTGAACTTATGGTGAGGGCGAGGTGGTGCCTCTGTCTGAACTTGTTGTGAGGACGTGGTGGTGCCTCTGTCTGAACTTGGTGAGGGCGAGGTAGCGCCTCTGTCTGAACTTGATGAGGGCGAGGTAGCGCCTTTGTTTGAACTTGTTGTGAGGGCGAGGTTACGCCTTTGTCTGGACTTGGTGAGGGCGAGGTAGCGCCTCTGTCTGAACTTGTGTTGAGGGCGAGGTGGCGCCTCTTTCTGAACTTGTTGAAATGTTTGAGGTCGTGGGGCGCCTCTGACCGAGTTGTTGAGGTGTTGAGGACGTGGGACGCCTCAGGTGCTGGACAAGGAGAGGAGGGATGGCTCGTCTTCTCTTTCCTTCTTCGTTCTTACTCCTACGGACTTCTTGGACTATCCGGTCGAGGAAGGTGCTGGGTTCACCGAGGATGATGAGGTGGCTGGCGGAGGCATCGAGATGCAGGAGTCTTTACCAGGCGGTGGTGCCGATGACTTAGAGTAGGACTCCCCCTTTTTTTCTGTTCTGTGCACTATCTGCTTTTTCGTTGCAGGCGGGGTGCTATGAGTTCTTCCGTTGCCAGCCGTGGGACTGGGAGGATGAGGCCATGTTCGGTTATCCCGCCATGATGTGCTGGGCTCATCCTTTGAGGAAGAGGAGGACGGGAGAGGGATAGTTTGGAGGGGTTTCCGGTGTATACTTGGACTCGGTATGATGAGGATGAGCCGGAGGGTGCCCCTGGGTGATGCGGCAGCGGAGGCTTCTGCGGGGTCTTACTCGTGACTCCATGTACTTGGGGGAGAGGTTATTCTGGCAGTATGGCACAGGTGCGCCTCCTATGGCTTCGAGGGATCCGCCCTTCCATATGATGAGTCCTCTTGATATGGACGTGCTGGAGTATGAGAGGTACCGGTCCGGCGTGAGTGCCGAGGAGTTCGTCCTGGAGGGCGAGGAGTATGCGGCCTTGGTCAGGCAAAAGCTGAGGACGCCATAGGTGTTGGTGAGGGAAAGACAGACTGGCTCGTCACGTCCTCTAGATGTTCCGGTGCCTTGGCTGGACTTCACGTATGTTCGCGGGGATTCGTCGAGGCGGAGGTGTCTGCACCCGTCCCCGAGCGAGCTCCCCGCCGCCTATCGGTTGACCGGGATGCGCCGGTGAGTGTGCTTACTCTTTTCCATCTTGGCATCTTTTCTGTATTTTTCTCTTTTTGTTGGGTATGACTGTATCTATTTTGCTGAGCGTTTCTTTGGTTGTTTGCTTGTGCAGGCCTCGGGGAGATCCTTTGACACGTTGACCCGCCGTTATGTGGCGATGCGGCCTTTTGCAAGGAAGTTCGCGGGAAGCCGTCTTGTGTCTTCACGGCACGCGGCGGCGTTCGAGCGGTGCCTTTGAGGAGGTCCGTGGATACTCCTTCTTCGAGGGCCGAGCTGTGGCCACACACCGGAGGTGCGGTTCGAGAACAAAGACGGCTTTGATGTGGGGACGTCTTCGGGGACTCAGAGGCCGCAGACCCTTCATCGCTCTTTCCTCCGCCGGAGGCACAGGGTGAGAGGGTTCATCCTCGCATCCCTTCTTTGATCCTTTCACCGGGTTTTGACTCTTCAGAGTACTTTGAGTACCCGCACGAGGAGGGGGTGCTGTATCCTGATGACGAGGATGTGACTGCCGAGTTTTTCGAGATGCCGGATTTCTCATTTGTGGAGGATGATGATGAGTCGGATTAGGGCTCTTTTGCTTTCCCTCTTTCCATTTTTTTTTTATAGAGCAATAGACATTTTGTACCTGTAATAAAACACTTGTATTTGCACAACAAAGTATTATATTTTAAGATGTAATGACGTATTTGTGATTCCCGGGATTGACCTAGGAATTGTTGCTAGCTTATTATTATTTTTGTGCATGTCGCATGAGCTGGGAATGCATTTGTGGTTAGTGGAGGCGTGAGCGGCTTTGGCAAGTTTACGGCGGTTGGGGGGCTGAAGCGGCTTTGGCGGTTTCATGAGCGGTGGCGGGAGTGATGTCTCCCGGGACGCGTTCGCTTTGTGCTTGATAGCCACTCTTTTCGGGGTTGGCTACCTCGGGATATGTGACGGTGCTCGTTGGATGTGGCAGGCCATTGTCGGGCGGGCGAGGATATCATTCCTTTGGTTCCGGGGAAAACCTTCCACGGTGTGGATCGTCTGGTGATGAGAACCGATTCATGCGGGGGAAGCCCCTGCTTTGCTTGCATTATGGTCGCGAGAGAGGCTTCAAACCATACCTGAGTCTCCGGCGTCTCTTAGTCCGTGGACGTTTGCTTGGCGACCTCTTGTCTTGGACATGGATCAATCTGCTTGGGAGAGATGGATGGCATATCTTGGTACGCATCAGATCCATTGGTGGGTTCCGCATTGGGGGATCGAGACTAGGAGGGCCTTTCAGGAAGGTTCCTATGTTTTCAGAGTTCCGTGTTTGCCTTGGTCCTCTTTCTATGTTCTGTTGCTTGTTTCCCGACAGTTCGGGATGAGGCAGGAGCCTTTGCTAGGCTGGGATGACATTGCCAATGTGGAGGTAGCTTCTTTCTGCATGACAAGCATCCATATGCCTTTCTGTATTTTCTGAGGGTATGGAAGTATTCCGCTTTCCCTCATGTGGTGCTCCTTCGACGTCGGGAGAGTGTTGTGTTGACCACCGAATACATAGATGAGCAGCATGTCGGGCCGACCCACTTGGTTTTGGGAGCGCGCAAAGTGGTTCCAGGGGCAAGATTGCCATTTCACTGCGACCTTAGGAGTGCGTAAGCTTGGGTTAACCCTCAGGGTGTCACGGGAGACGCTTTATTTGACTACGGGACTCGAGTTGACAAACTGGCGGGGAGAGGTCCCTTTTTGCAGACTCGTAGGGAGGAGATCCGAGCCGAGGCACGGGTGAACGATGCTCTGAGAGCGACTGGTTCGTTTGACACGACTAGGAGGACTCCTGATCTCGGAATGAGGGAGACAGAACTCGCTCATGTGGAATGAAAGAAGACTCGTTGGGGACGAGGGAAGAAAGGAAAGAGTGATGAAGGGCCAAATGCGAGTAGCATGGAATGACCTTCTGAAACACTGAGTATCCATTCATCGTCATTGCAGACACATTGATTGTTAAATGTTTTAAGTTGTCTTTTAGCATGTTGTGAATCGAGAGTAGACCGTGCTTGAACTCATCAAGAAGTGTTTTAACTGTGATGATTTGTGATTTACTTTTAAAGCTTTGTCGAGACGCAAAATCTCTTGCTTGCTTCTTGCCTGAGCCTTGGTGGCGTCAATTTTTGGAATTTTGTGTATTCCTTAGACCGAACCAATGAAGGCTGCCTACATTCCCCTGACCGAGAGGCTCAGGTCTGCGTAGTTCGACCCTCTTTTGTGGGAGAAATGACTCGTAATGTACACTTGCAAGGGCGTATTTATTTTTGAAAAGGTGGGAACGGGTCCCCTTTTGTGTGAATGCCTTATTTGATGTAGGCACAAGAAATGCTTTTGGGTTTGACTCTTTTGAGAGAGTATGAGTACTGAAAAGCTTGTAAAAGTGTATGGAAGCCCTTGCTGACAGAAAATCAGTATTTAGCTCTATTTTCCTATTTTGTAGGAAAAGAAGACTTGTCGAGACATTTGAAAACCTGATTTGTTCACAATGATCACTTGTTTGCTTAAAACCCTTTGTTGATGTTCAGGTTATTCAACAATTAAACCTGATATGCTTTGATTAATCACGAGGAGAAAGTCAATCGGTATCAAGGATCGAGTTGGTCTGGTGTGAAAGAAGGTTTGTGTATAGGAGAGGTCATTGATGAGACCGGGTTTGTGGATTTGTATGTGTTTATGACCGGACCATTTCTGGTTGCCTACGTTCCCCTTGAGACAAGGAGCTCAGGTCGACGTAGTTCGGGGTCGAACCGTGTTTGGCTTTGGGGCCAGGGCATGAATATTTGTGCGGCCTTTGACGAAAAGGATCGGAAAGCTGAATGATGAGGCACGGGCCTTGAGGTGATTTCTTGACAAGTCGTATTTGACGGTCTTTTCAGTGACTCCCTTGCTTCTTGATCGTTGGCTCTGGGTCTTTGACCTCATTTATTTTTGTGAAGCTTCTGCTTGAGCTCTTTTTTTTTGTAGGTTCTGCTTGAGCTTTTTTTTTGTAGCTTCTGCTTGAGCTTCTTTTTTTTGTGCAGCTTCTGCTTGAGCTCTTTTTTTTTTTTTTTGAAGCAATTGAGGGCGAAGGTATGCCCCTGCTTGAACTTTCTTGATGCGCACGAGGGCGAAGGCAAGCCCCTAGATTGTTGTCGACATGGGGTCAATCTTTTGATGCTGAGTGACCTTTTGTTGTCCTTTGATGTTCCTGCCGTCGTTGACTTGGTCAAGGTGATGGTGGGGACATGTTTTGGAAAGTGTATGGCTTGATGGAGGCCTTTGTGTGGGGTATGGTAAGGTGTATGGGAAGCTATCGATTGACTTTCTCACACCAATTAATCAAAGCATTAATCATTTGTGGAATTACTTGTTGAGCAATGCAAGTGATCACATAGAACAAAACCATTTCATTAAATGTAATGTGGGGTGCAAAATAATGTCTCAAGTCTAGCAAGAAAAGAAAGAAAACTTTCGTATGGAAAATTGAAGACTTAATTACAATGTCCGAGGAGGACTTGATTGAATGAGAACAGTACTAGAACCTGCGAGGTTTGACTGTATGATTTTTTGTGTTTTTTGTTTTTTTAGAGTGTAGGAGGAGGAGAAGAAGACTCGATATTCTTTGGGTGAAGTATCGACGGAGAATTTTCCGATTTGCGTCTCTGTGGGCTCTTCAGCAGTTTCCCAAATTCATTTTGGTTAGAACCTTCTCGGCAGCTTGGGCCCGATTTTCCTCTCGTTTGACAACATGCTTAAAGATTTGTTTAATGTATTGTTCATTTAATGTGTCTGCGTATTTATCAATTGAATCATTATTAACTGTTTTGATTAGTTAATTTATCATTTGTTAAAGTGGCAATGAGGGGATACTCAGAAAGGTCGAACTTTTATTCAAAGCATAAGGAAACATAGTTTTTGCTACAAACGCGGAATATTTAGGCGTAAGGCCGTTAGACGACTCGAGAGACTTAAACTTTAAACATGACAGACTCGGGGTCTTTTATTTTTGGAGATAGACTCTAGGAGACGGGGGGTTAGTCCAAGCTTCTCGTCCTGTCTCTGCTGGCTGTGGGTCCGCGTTTGTGAAAGTTACGCCGTTTTTGACGCTGCCACTTGCTCGGCTTGTCTCAAACTGCCTTATCTCCGGGGAGCGTTCAATCCACCCATTGGTGTGCCTAGATGCCGGAAAGGATTGCTGGGGAATAACCGTTCTTGGATTCTTTCTTCCGAATTCTTCATTGCGCAAGCCCCAGGTTTCGTCTTCACGTCCCCAATCATCACGGGAATTAGCAGAGGACTTATCCACCATGCTTACCCCGTCATTTCCAGGGAAAGGGTTTCCAATTGTGTTGGGACTGCGGGGGCGTTCCAACTTTCCCTCCTCGATTAGCCCTTGGACCACTTGCTTCAGTACGAAGCAATTGTCGGTGGTGTGACCGGGGTAGTTGTGGAAGGCGCAGTGCTTGCTCATATCCATGTTGGGCTTGAGAGTCTTTGGTTGGAAATTCTCGAGGGGTTTGAGAATGTTCCTCTTTACTAGTGTCTCGAGGACTTGGCTCAAGGGCATCCCGAGGTTATCGAAATGCTGGAACTGTGGTATGCGAGGAGGTTTGTTGCTTCGTTGGGCTGTGTTCCCCTTGTTCACCTCATTGTTCAGGGGGAACGTATTTCCGTCTGTATTGGGGCCGCATGGGCGCTCCAACTTTCCTTCTTTAATCAATCCTTGAATTGCTTTCCTCAAAACTGTGCAGTTGTCGGTTGTATGACCGTGGTATTTGTGAAAAGCACAATACTTGGTTACATCCCAGTTGGCATTGGGGAATTTGGGCTGATAATTCTCAAGGGGCTTGAGCATGTTCTGCTTTATCAATGCCTCGAACACTTGGCTTAGAGGCATTTTGAGGTTTTCAAAGTGTTGAAAACGCTGCCGTTTATTCCTCGGGAGTGCTTGGTCACATCTTCTTTGGATTTCATTCTGAATGTAGTGGAATGCCTCGGTAGCCCTTTTTCCTTTGGTCACATCTTCTTTGGATTTCAAACTTGGTACCGGCGTTGACCATAGCGTGAAGATCAGGATAGGGGTGGTGGCTGATCAATGTCCTCAACGATGGTTTGAGGCAGGAGTGGAAGATGTTCATCTGTTCTTCCTTGGATAGGAGGTCCACTATCTCGCTTAACTTCCAATTCCATCTTTTGTAAAATTCCTCCACCGACTCATCATCTTTCTGCTCAGTGACCTGCAGGTCATTCCGGTTTGTTTTCCACTTGAGGTTAGCACGGTATTTTTCCAGGAAAATATCACTTACTTGCTCCCAAGTGGAGCGGTTTTCTGCTTTTACTTTAAGAAACCACGTCAAGGCCGTGTATTTTAGAGAGCGTTGAAAGTGATCTGCCATTTGTTGAGGTGTGGCCCCTTTGGTCTTCATACCTAAGACATAGGCATTGATATGGGTCCTCGGGCATTCTGTCCCATCGAACTTCTCCATTTCCGGCATTTTGAACTTTGGGGGGAGAGGAATCACCTTGCTCGGATCTGTGGGCGTGAGCGGGTCTTTCCGAGAGTTGGCCATTTTCCCTTGCATATCTTTTATCTGTTCAACCAACCAAACCACGTGAGGGTCAGTAGGCGGAGGCAGGCTGCCGTTTTCCGGGATGGAAACCGAAGATGGAGGTGGATTGGCTGATGGGATCGCCATTCGGGAGTCTTGGGGAGGTAGTTGAGTGTATACCAACCCATACCCTGGAGTGTTGAAGTTGGAGCCTAGGGCGTGATTGCCCGGACCGCCAAGGGTTTTGTTTGGGAACTGGGGAAATGTTTTGTTAGCCCCAAGTGGTAGTCCAGTGGGTGGAAGGTTTGAGATGTCGGGATATCCGCGAGATGCCCGTCCCCGAGGTAGGCATGTGGGACTTCTCGATTATGGGCTGAGGCTCGTATAGAGGAAGAGGATTGAATCCTGGGGGATACCAAGATGCATTGGGATCCGAGTAGAGCGTGCACGTATGTGTGTTGTTGGTACCGAGCTTGACGTGCGTGAGCCGGAAACCGATCGTGGCCGAGGCGGGCATATCGGAGTTGCATGACTGATGCCTGAGTGAAGCTTTGAGCGAGAGCTGCTTAGCGTTGCTGGGATCTCGTAACTTGGCGGAGGCGGGACCTGTTGATAGCTTTGAGGACCCGGGGGAGCAGGTATTTCTTCGTCTTCTATGAGAATGAAGGTCCCATCTGTTTGGGGAACGGCCACGGCTCCGCGGCGGCGCATAGTGTCTACGATCCAGGCTTGCTGCTCTTCCTGGCGCTTCTTGAGAGTTTCGAAGGCTCGCAGCACCTCCTCCATTGTCCTGGAGGTTTCTCAGCGCGGGGGTTCCGTTTCCTCACCGTTATCCGTTGATCCCGCCACGGGGGAGTAGCGAATGCTCTGGACCGCCGAACCGGAAGGGCTATCGGACCTTGTGACCTCGATACTGAAAAGGGGCTCCCGGGTAGTCTCAACCACTCTCGGTTCACTGGAGGGGGTGACGGGTAAGGTTTAGACACGGGAAGACCTTTTGGATGAAGGGGGAAAGCTCACGTGACATGCAGTTTCCGCTTTTTATTTATGATTTTTTTTATTTATTTTTGTCGTTTTAATTTACTTAAAACGTGTTTTCTCAGAGTCCTAGGTAGGTTGGAAAAGATTGCTCTTCTTTTTCGCAACTATGCTAGATCCTGGGTCAGTGGAGACCATCTGTGCGGCTATAAGCCCCTCGTTTTGCACCTGTATTTCGACATCCCAGGGTGGACAACCCCGGGCGAGGGTCCTATAGGGCAAGCGGTTTCCACCGGCCTAAAAGAAAAATCGAACCTAAGGACCGAGCCTGTCATGTTCGTTTTAATGCGTTAGCCATGCGAATAGTGAACCGAGCCGGCCATTGAGTCAAGATCAGGTCAAGAGTTTGGCATGACCTCTCTTTACCTTGCTTGCGCAAGGGATCTGTGACGTTAGGCGTTAGCTGGGTCATATCGTCATGACTGACGTATTAAAGGCTTGATGACATGGTGTCATGTGAGCATGGATATATATCCGGGACGGAACATCGTCTGGGTGTAGCTTCGGAAAATCAAGATCAGGTCAAGATTTTAGCATGACCTTTCATCGCTTTGCTTGCGCAAGGGATCTTGAGTTCCGAGCTTCGACTCAGAAAATGGCCGGCATGGTATATGTATCCAGGTTGTATGACATGGACTGGGTAAAAACCAACCGAGTCTGGACAGAGTGTGACTCAAGACTCAAACGTGCAGGGTTGACGCTTGGCTAGGATGGGATGTTTGGAATGATCCCGTGCGCGTCCAAGAGGCCTAGGAAGACCAAACGGACTGCACTGAGACCACCGGGTTGAGGGTTGTAGTGTGCGGTGTATCCGAGGCGGCGGTGCGCGTAGCGTGCTGTAACCGAGGCAAGGCAGCTGGAGTAGTGTGCGGTGTAACCGAGGCAGCAGTGCGCGTAGTGTGCGGTCTCTAAAATTCTTTTTCTGAGTAAAACTGAAGTTTTTCGAAGAATTTTAAATGTATGCACAGATGTATATTGATGCATTTTTTTTGTATTTTTTTTTTGTAAAATAAAAAAAAAGTAAAGCACATGCACACACACACAATAGTTAAAGAAAGGGGTAAAATGAAAGTTTGACCCTCATCATCATTTTAAAAATCTTTTGTTTTGTTTAAAAGTTTTTAAAACAAAATCTCCCCAGCGGAGTCGCCAACTGAAATTACCCGGATCCGAGAGGCAGCGGAATCGCGCCCCGGCATCTGGCATTTCCCGCTTTGCAGCGTTTTCGTTGGTGGAGGTGTCTCGCTGTGTTTTGCTTTGTAGAGTCGCCACGCCGTTTTTATTATTAAGCCCAAAACATTGAAAAAGGGCATCAGTTTAAAAATAATAATAAACTGTTTTTGTGTGATGAGATTTTGAGTTCGGAGGTCGAGGTGACTCCTCGGGAAGAGAATATTAGAATCTTAGAGCTCACTCCGAGTCGCCTCGTAAAACGAGTCTTTCGGTACCCCTTATATTCTTTAACTTTGTGTGTGTGTGTGTGCTTTTAAAAATGCATGCCGTATCGGATGTCTACATTGTACATCGCTTTATTGAAATGTATTGAAATAGTGTAGGAAGGAAGCCTTACCAATGTTGGTTCGTGTCCTGTCTTCCGCTGGGAATAATGCTTGAGGATGGAATAGTGCTCCGGGACGGACCGGGATTGCTTCGGAAGGAGCCGGTTGTCTGCGGACAGAGCTTCGGCGTGCCTCGGGATTGTCAAGTGTGCACTCGGG
This sequence comes from Adenophora triphylla var. japonica, assembly GCA_022495995.1. Taxonomy (NCBI): domain Eukaryota; kingdom Viridiplantae; phylum Streptophyta; class Magnoliopsida; order Asterales; family Campanulaceae; genus Adenophora; species Adenophora triphylla. The sequence continues at coordinate 209,826 of JAFEMH010003889.1, read as the reverse complement.
CAGAGTTTCGGCGTGGGTTGGAATCGTCGGTTGGATTCGGGCAGAGGTTCGGCGTGCGTTGGAATCGTCGGTTGGATTCGGTCAGAGGTTCGGCGTGGGTTGGAATCGTCGGTTGGATTCGGGCAGAGGTTCGGCGTGGGCCAGGATCGTCGGTTTGACTCGGAAAGAGCCGGGACGCCTCGGGAAAGACCAGGCAAGGCCTCGGAGTACCACGAGGGGCCTCAGAGTACCTCGAGAGTGCCTCGGGGCAGCACGGGAGCGTCGCGGGAGCGCTCGGAGAGGCTTCGGAGCACCACGAGGGGGCTCGAAAGGCCTCGGAAGGATCCGAAAGGGGCCGGAATTGCCCCGAAGGGTCTTAGAGGGGAGCCTGAAGGCTGGGGGAGAGGAGAGAAGAGGGAGGTGTCTGAAAAATGAGAGGGGGAGGCCTCTATTTATAGGGTCCAGATTCTGGCTAGTTTTGTCGCACGACACAATAAGCCATTACCTATTTTTGGTTTTCCTGGATTTAGGGAAATCTGTAATAATTAAGAATATTCTGTAATAATTATAATAATTACAGATTCTGGCTAGTTTTGTCGCACGACACAATAAGCCATTACCAATTTTTTGGTTTTCCTGGATTTAGGGGAATCTGTAATAATTAAGAATATTCTGTAATTATTATGTCTCTTGGCAGAGTATGTCGCGCGACCTAAGCAGCCATTAACAGTTTTTTGGTCATAGAAAGCTAGTTCTCGTCGAGAGCTTTCCAACCATATATGGCACGTCTCAATCGGAGTTCGTATGAAGGAGTTATGACCTCCGGAAGTTTGCCCTTGGTTTTGTCGTATGCTGGGATAGAAAGCGATCCAGATTGGGGTACTTACAGTATCATATAATCATAGTAGGCTAAGATCCATATTTCACTTGATTTTGGTTTAACTGAGTCAATGCCCGAAATCAAGCTATTTTGGTAGAAACATCAATCATATCACTATATGACTCTTAGATCTTTTATGAGATTTTCTTAGACATCATATGTCAAAAACATATTTTAAATCTCATCTATGACTTGGGTCAAATCTCATTTGAAAGCACCAATTAAGTCAAAACCTTTTTCAAACGTATGAGACATGGAACAATGCACCTAACTAAGTCAAAACTACATAAACCATTATCTCATTTTGATCACAAATTAAGATATAATGATGCACCAAACTGAGTCAAAACTACATCAAAATACCCTAAAATTTCACAAGTGTTCTAATCAAGGAATGTCATAAGACTTAAATATTTAGAAGGATTTACATGGTAACAAACATCGCATGGTAGTAACATAAATCTTATGTGTACATAATTATGAACATAGGGCTTCACAAAATTTCATACAAACACTTTTATCCAATTTTGATAATTTATCAATCTACTTTAATCATATTAAACAGATCAATAACCTATGTGATAAACTAATCATATTAATCCATCATAAATCATGACCATGGCATATCATATATACTTGTTTTTCTCAAAAACAAAACACACAAAATCTAGATCTAATTCATATAGCATGGATAACAATTAATCATATTAAATCTAGCATGTCAATTTCAATCCTAATCATGGCAAGACAGGGCTCTGATACCACTGTTGGGTTTTGGGGTTACAAACGCAACGAAAAAATTTATACAACAACAAAACCCTAGCCCTTAGATCCTTCTAGCATGAAGAGATGAAGAATATGAAATAGAATCACATACCTTAAATGCGATTAAGTTTGTCAAAACATATCTCAAAATTCAAGCTTTGGAATTTTGATGTCGAATCTTCTATATTCCTTGTTCAACCTTGGTGATGAAACAATCAACGGAGATCTTCAAGCCTTATGAGATAAAGCAATCTCCCTCTAATGGTGATCCACACGCGAACGAACCAAGAACGCTTCTTGTAGGATTGCTAGATGATCCTCTTGATTATTGAAAGCGTTTTTCAATAATCAATGCCGAAAATAATAGAATTATTTGGGAGCCTTTTGATTCTCAATCAAAACCAAAATCTAGAGTTTCATAAATCTAGAACAATGACGTAGGGAGGTTAGTTTATGGTTGCACAAGGTTTATATTTATACTAGGTATAAATCCCCTAACCATTAGGGTAAAGTCCTTGTCAAACTCTTAAACTAATCCGGCCAAGAAAACACGGACTGGCAAAAAATTCGCTCAGGGCACGACTCGTGCTCCTGGGCATGACTCGTGCCACGAGTCATTCCAGGCAACCACGAGTGCTCCAAGACAAAAATCAGTCGTGATACGACTCGTGACAATTTTTGCACTCGTGCTGCTTTAGGTCACGAGTCGTGCCCATGGACACGAGTCGTGCCCAAGCCCACAAAGTCAACATGTCAATGAGCTAGCCCTTGATTCCAAAACGCAGTCATTTCTGCCTTATGTCACGACTCGTCCTCAGGGGCACGAGTCGTGCCACTCCCCAAAAATTCTAATTTTTCAGCCAATGATCAATTCTTTCTTTGTGTGTGACCCAATAGGAATTATATTATGTTGGTAGTGAGTCGAAACATCAACCTCACAAGACATAAGTGGTTTCTAGCAAACCATTATGTTCACCCAATTAATATAACATCAAAGCTTGATTCCTTGATAGATCAAATGTCACAATTCCTTTGTCCACGATGTCCAATTGAACATGAGTCATGGTCCATGTCAACTCACATATTCAATGCTTTCTCGATTTCAAATATGTTGATAATCCAAATGCATTTGATCTCTATCAAATCACTTGAGTGTGGCCACACATTTCATCAACATCATTCATCGAGGGACCCAAGCAAACATCTCTCTTAACGAGAGGGACAAATCCCATCTTGACTTATCATTCTTCCCTACATGAATCCAATCGTGCCAACATAGCCCTTATTGCTATCCGATTAAATATAGTGTTAGACTATATCAAACGCGATGTTCATCATGTGGAAGACGATGATAATTTCAGGTTCAAAGGATTCAATAACACTACTATATGAGATTTATTCATGACACATATGACTATAGACCATGTCATAAATTTCATCGGTAGGTCATGTCCAATACTTGTTCTCTAGCAAGTATCCATAAGTGTAATGTGCATCACATGCATATAATCATCTTCATGATTATCCACTACCAACTTATACTAGTTATTCACAATAATTAGGGACGCAGTTCAATATAATAAACATGCAAACATATAATGAACCAAATAAACTTTCTCTTATAATAAATGATAAAGACGATTACATAGCGGTTTAAGTTATAAGTCAAACATAACTAAACACTTAGGGCACTACACCAACAATAACTGACTTGACTATCATCATGAGGACATGTATCATATTGTATAATATGATTGTTGAGGATGAACGAGATAAGTATGCTCAAAATTGAAAAGACTTTCTACCCGAGGCAAGAGGGTCTACTACACAACAACCCGAGGCAAGTGGGTCTAGTACACATCAACCATTCTCGACTGAGGTACTACCTGCATTTGCAAATTATTTGCGTGCTAGATCGGAAATGCGTGATCCAAAAGTTCATCATGAATTGCAGGCGGATCTAATCAAGCACATATGGGCAAAGTTCGGAATGTGACGTGAATAAATATTATTTTTAAGTATTTTAATGTGTGATTTAATAGTTTTATTGTATTGTGAGTCGAGTCTATTGTAATTTTTCTTTGATTTAATAATAATTATTGTCAGTTCTCGTATTTATTTAATTGCAATTTAAAAAATTAATTAAGTGTGAAGTATTTTTTTAATTATAAATGATAATAATAATTATTATTTTATTAATCATAAAAATAAAGAATATAAAATAAACGATAATAATAATTATTATTTTATTAATCATAAAATAAAGAATATAAAATCAAATAAAATAAAAGTAGGAAAGTAAAACAAAAGTGGTGGGGTATAGGATGATGAGTTTGAGGGGGGTGATTTTTTTTTTTAAACTAACCATTGGAGGGGTTAAAATTGAATGGGGAATTGAATGATTAGTGGATGAGAGAAAAGCTGATGTGGAGGCAGTTGAATAGTTTTGGTAGTTGAAACCATTGGAGATGGTCTTAGTGGATATTTATTGTGAGAGTATGACAAGTGAGTCCCACAAATAAAGAAATAATAAAAAAAAAATCATTTTTGGGTTGTGCCCCTTCAAATGGGACGCCTTTTGAAAACAGGAATATTATTATAATATTAGGAGAGAGAATGATGGAAGAAGTGTTGTGAGTGTGAAAAATTAAATAGGAGAGAGAATGTGTATATGTATATGTATAATAGCATTATTATTATTACTTTATTGTTATTATATGATTATGATGATAAAATTCAAAAAAAAAAAGTTTAGATTAAGTTATTATTATTAAATTTTTTTTTTATTTATTTAAAAAGGTGATGATGAAATTATATTATCATTATCTAACTCAAAAATGGGACGGAGAGAGTATGTTTGACAAAATAAAAAAATACTAGTACAACAACCAATTTTCTCTCATGTGTATGTGTATATGTATAATAGCATTATTATTATTACTTTATTGTTATTATATGATTATGATGATAAAATTCAAAAAAAAAAAAAGTTTAGATTAAGTTATTATTATTAAAATTATTTTTTATTTATTTAAAAAGGTGATGATGAAATTATATTATCATCCCCCTATCTAACTCAAAAATGTCTGTGGCACTAGATGTAATTTACAATGGCAGGAAGGGCAAAAATGTTAGGCAAAAATCACAGCTTGTATTTTCCACGTGTTCTATCACTCTCTCCTTCTGTTTTTGTCCTCATCGTCTCTCTATCTCTCTCTCTCTCTCCCCTTTATAAATCTCTCTCTCCTCCGTGATCTCCCGTCATCGGCGACGTGACCCCCTAACTAAAAGAATTTTCTAGAGAGAGAGAAAAAAATTTGACTCATCGGAGACACTCAGTTTGAGTGTGTGTTTTTTTAGCCATGGACGAAAATTCTGCAGTCATTGAAGCGATTCTCAGAGAAGACGAGTTCGGTACCAGTGCAATTAACTACGATCACGAATGGAAGACGGTGTCGTACAAGAAATCTAGCCGGAAAATGTCTTCGTCTAAGGCTCCGGTGGTTCCTGGTAACGGATTTCACGATCACTACTCCGGCGGCGGCGGTGATGATGTTTTCCGGTCGATTGAACAGCACTCCGAGGAGCGTATCCGTCGCGCTCTGGAAGCTCAGAAGGCTGCTGTTATGTCCGTTGGAGCGGAGAGTTCTGTCAGGAATGCTGGTGGTGATGGAGAGGATGGAGGGAGCGATGTGGAGGCCGGTGCCGGGATTGAAAATGGCGGCGGGGAGGTTAAGAAGGTTAAGGTGAAGAAACCTAAGAAGCCTAAGGTTACTGTTTCTGAGGCTGCGGCGAAGATGGATGATTCTGATCTCGCTGTTTTCCTTGCTGATATCACGGTGAATTTCGAAATTGATCATCTCGTTTGATTACTTTTGATTTGATCTGCTTGTTTTTCTGAGTGAATTTTGTATTCTATGATAGGGAAATGATTCAATTATATACTTTGATGTTTGTAGGAGGCTTATGAATCACAACAGGATATACAGCTGATGAGGTTCGCCGATTATTTTGGACGCGCATTTGCACCTGTGAGTGCTTCTCAATTCCCGTGGATGAAGACGCTTAAAGAGTCTTCTGTTGCTAAGATGGTTGATGTAAGTTTCTCTTCTCCTTCTAACTTTTTTTTCTCAATTTCATTTTGGGTAAAGATTATTCCTTTTTAACAAAGTTGATCCTCTTTTCACTGGGAAATAAGGAAAGTCAGTAGATAGAATCTGAATTGGAGAATGTGGGTTATACATATTTTAATTAAGTGTAGATTTTTTGAGACTTATGTGTACCACATTTTGTATCACCGGTGATCCAACTGCTACTAGTCATTGATGATATCATCATGATGTCAGCCTCAATAGCTCATAGCCGTTGAATCACTAGTGGTACACAGAAGTGGCACAGTGATTTCGTCTCAATTTTTTCTCCTAGGGTATCCGATGAAATAAATCTGCAGAATTTTTTGGTTTTTGTACTTTAATTGACTTATTTCAAAGTTGAATTGTGCCTTACCTGGACTCGGGATCGGGTATCCGACAAGGGTACGGATCCTAGTGCCGGATTCACTTTTCCTCAAAAAATTGGACACGGGGACACTGTCCTAAAATTAGGATACATGTACGAGGATACGTTAATAATAAAATATATTGAGTCTATTTATATACTTTACTTATAAATGAAGTCAAATCACTCTTTTTTTGCTAAGATATACTGTAATGTATAATTAAGTAAAACAACATTAAAACTTGTAAAATTTTTATAAATGAAGCTCACTCCTTTTTTTTCTTTTTCATTTTTCTTGTCGTATCCGAATGAAAATGCGGGTGTCGGGGTGTCTTGTCGGACACGATACGTGTCGGACACGGGTACTTCAACATATTTGAAGAGTCCGAGTAACACATGCCTTGATCCAAATTGGTTTTCACGTGGGGCTGCAAAGAGCTTGATTACTCTCATTTTACACTTTCTAGCTATCTTTTTGTTTATTTATTCTTATTAATCTTTTCAATGATCAGTACTTTTACATTAGGGATAGATTGAAAATACTTTGATGGCACTTTATTTGAACATTGCTTTTTTTGTTTTCAAACAGATCCCTCTTTCCCATGTGCCAGAAGCAATTTATAGAACATCTTTGGATTGGCTTAACCTGCGATCAGTGGAAGCACTGGGCTCCTTTGTGCTGTGGTCATTGGATAGCATCATTGCGGAGCTTGCTATCCATCAAGGAGCTGCTAAGGGATCGAAAAAGTTGGCTCAACAAACTTCTTCAAAATCTCAGGTAATGGGCTTGTGATGCATTGGTTACACTTTTGGCTTCTTCACAGCTGAGTATTTAGGAACTGTTGGGAATACTTGAGATAGGAAGATCATCTAGCGATGAATCTATGTGATAATGTAATTTTGGACTTTGCCATCAACATAGTAGCCTCTTGTATCTCGCACCCAGAGAAGTAATGACTTTCTGCATGAAGCAAAAAAGGTAGTTGTTTAAATAGAGGGCGTAACTTCTGCATACAATAAAAGAAGATAGGAAACCGTGGAAATTTGAAGATAGAAATATGCCGACGTGTGAAATAATTATTGGTATAAGGTCTAGAGAATTTATGGTTCCATTTAGGGTATATGGAAACTTAAGCCTCTTCTAGCTTAACATAGTTAAAACAAACTACCACATTTGAAATACAAATTACATTTTTTTATTCTTCCTATATTTGTACCGACAACAACATCCTAATTTTCATGATACGTGTCACGTGCATAAGAATCATATTTGGAAATAATTATTTGTAATTTTTAAAGTGAGTTGCTAGGCGAGCAGGGTAAGTTTCAACAAACAACATTGCAGAAATGGAATCTGTGTGTGTGTGTGTGTGTGTGTGTGTGTGTACATATGTTTCCATGCCTGCCTGCGCATGTGTACATGTCCATATATGAGTCTATGCTAGCACCTGTAACGCGTGCTCGGTGCTGTTTGTGCATAGCAGGATGAATGAGGTTAAGGTTGAAGACTTGACAATATGTTACCTTGGTTTCTAAACCCAGATAGTTAGAAGCATAAATCTGATTTAAATCATACTTGCCAATTATATTGCTCCAAATTGAAGATTCACAGGCTAGAAAGGAGTTTGACAAGTTGCAAGTCTCCACAACAATATGATGTAAATTGCTTTAATAATTGGCATGATAAAATAGGAAACAGATCTAAAACCGGGAAACGACAAGGTAATAGAGTTGTTACTTTATTGTTACTCGAGATTATCCAACCATGCATATACATACCTTTCACTTCAAAGTGTCCTAGGTAGACATACCTTCCTTTCACCACTATATATCGGTAATATGTTCCCAATTGAAATTCATAGCTTGCTGATTTGTTCCTGCATTCGAGTTACTAATATCTTAACTTTTGTATATTTCCATATTTTCATTTGTTTAAATCTTCTATTTGTGACTTCGGATCCAAGACACGAGATCTGATTGTGCATTGTTACTGGGGAAAGTTGTGTTTGTAACTGTCCTGAACTTCGTCTCTGAAACTTGTTTAGTTTCTTATCCATAAAAGAAGGAAATAATTGCTGCAATTGGGGTCTCATCTTAAAAAACATATTTTCTGGGGAGAGACGTTATAAAGCTATGCCAATCCTTATTTCTTATGATGAGTCAGTATCACTGTACCTATCTTGATTATGCAATCATATCACCCTTGAAAGTTGGTTCTTTTTTCAGAAGATTTTATTTGTAGATTGAAAACCAACTCTGTATTGGTTCTTTTGAATGGTTTTATATTGCTGGCTGTCATATAAGCTTGACTTCATATTAAATTAGGGCTGGTATAGTTGTTTCTCCAGTTATTTTCATAAGCAAGATGGACTTAAGTGCAGTTCTACTCCTTCCGTCCCGAAAAGTTAGTCCCTCTTTCTTTATTGTTAGTTTAAATGAACTTTGAGCAATGATTTAGGTTAATTTTAATTATCCTAATGAAAACTTAAAACTTGTTATTGATAAACCATTATTAAATATTATTAACAATAAATTTTAGATTTGCATTAGGATAATTAAAAGTAACCTTAATTATTGCTCAAAGTTCCTTCAAATTAACAATGAAGAAAGAGGGACTAACTTTCCGGGATGAAGGGAGTTTATGTTTTAGAACCTTAAGGATGAAATAAGCATATCTTTGTTCTCTCACAGTCTTGAAAAGAAATAAAAAATCATGAAGACTGCTCTTGTAGGGTTAGCCACTCATTTTGATTCGTTTTTGCCCAATAATTGATTATCATTGCATCCATGCCATTTTCTAGGTTGCCATTTTCGTGGTTTTAGCAATGGTATTAAGGCGTAAACCGGACGTTCTGATCAATCTGATAACCATACTGAAGGAGGATCCAAAATATCAAGGACAAGATAAGTTGCCGATCCTTGTATGGACAATTGCTCAGGTAAGTGTTGTACAATGCTATTACGCTTTACTGGAGTAACACTTTTTTAGACGAGTAGATAGATGGTCTTTATGATTTAGCATAATTCGAGAATGAAATTTATATAGGCCAGCCAGGGGGATCTGCCTGTGGGATTGTTCATGTGGGCACACTTCCTCTTGCCAATAGTGAGCAGTAAATCGTGTAATCCTCAATCAAGAGACTTGATTCTACAGCTGGTTGAGAGGTTAGACATAATTGCAACTGATCTCGATAGCTATTCATCATAATTTATATTTATAATCCTTCAGATCTAACTTTCATCAACTCGCAACTGTAGAATCGTATCTTCCCCAAAAGCTCGTACTATTCTTGTGAATGGTGCTGTCAGAAAGGGAGAGCGTCTGGTTCCACCGTCAACTCTTGAGGATCTGATGAGAGCCACCTTCCCAGCACCTTCAGCTAGAGTTAAGGTCAGTGCTGCAAGAAAAGCTTATCATTTTTTTTTTTTTGAAATTTATACAATTTCTATTTTATTTTCTTCTCAAGAAAATTAAGTCTAGGAATTATATGTGTACGTTTTATATTTAGGCAACTGAGAGATTTGAAGCTGTATACCCTCTGTGTAAAGAGGTTGCGCTTGCTGTTTCTCCAGGAAGTAAGGCCATGAAGCAAATTACTCAACAAATTATGTACTCTGCTGCCAAAGCTGCTAGAGAAGGCAAGTAAATTACTTTAGCTGTGTCCTGTTTTGCGAGTATTTTTTCTTCAAGCACAAAGCTCAAATTACATAAATCTTTGACTAAAGCGTCATCCCTGAAACTTTTATTGCAGGTAACTCTGCTCTGGCGAGTGAAGCAAGTGATGTATTCATATGGTGTTTAATTCAGAATCCTGACTGTTACAAGCATTGGGTAAAGAATTCTGCATTTTGCTCATTATGCCTAACCCCTAATTTTCTTAGTCAGTGGCGGAGCCATAAATCTTTTAAAGGGGACAAAATAAATTTCACTAAATAAAAGGGCGCAAAAAATTTGATGTATTCATATGGTGTTTTTTTTTTTACACTAAGTTCTTTAAATATTTTCACTAGTAAAAGAATTTTTATATAGTCAAATGGGGACAATTCCCCTGCTAAACTCTATAACTCCGCCAGTGTTCATATCTTTGTGTAGTCTCTGTCTGACACATTTGGGTTAACTGGTAATAACTCTAAATGCAGGACAAGATTTATTTGGATAATCTTGAAGCTAGCATTGTCGTTCTTAAAAAACTGTCTGATGAATGGAAGGTGCACTCTGTTAAGCATCCTAATGTTGAGCCTTTGAAGGTGGCCTTAAAGAGTTTCATTGTTAAGGTAAACCTTGTTTTTTATGGAATCATTTTCAACTTTTGTCAGGAAAGATCATTATTCCAAACACAATTTTGAAAATTGTGATTGAATCACGATCATTTTTGCTAACAATTGTTTATCTTTTTGTCACTATAGAACGAGAAGGAATTGGCTAGTCATAATGTTGATGCTGCCCGTGTGGCATTGTTCAAAGATGCCGAAAAGCAATGCAAAACTTTATTGGGAAAGTTATCACGAAGCTATGGATGCATGACGGCTATGATGCTCTTTGCTGCTGGGACGGCTATTGGTATGGCTTTCATAATTCAAGACCCCCAATCCTGGAACTTGAAGAAACTAATAGACGTCAACTTCTTTTAACAAGTTTTCTACACCCTCTCTTTATTAACAGAAAATTTTGGGGGAAACTAGTTTCCCCCAAATATTATAAAAAGTCTTGTTTTTAACTTAAAAAAACCGGTACATGAATTTTAAACCAAACTAACTCGGCTTTTTGAACTGGTCATTGAACCGATTTTTAAAATAAAACAGGACTTTTTATAATATTTGGGAGAAACTAGTTTCTCCTAAAACCAACTCATTTATTAATAAGGGAGGCTGATAAGCGAGTTAAAAAATTACCATATTATCTAAATTATGTCCGCTTTAGACAACGTAGATATCCCTGCTAGAAAGGGGTAGAGCTGGAATTATAACCAAATCCCGTTGTGGTTAGAAAAAAAAATAGGTATAGGAAATACAGTAGTCAGAGGTTTTATGCTAAAGTCGTTTTACAGAGTTTGTGGGGGTCCGGTTTGGAACCTTTTTTTATGCGACTTTTGTCACTAAGAACTGTGTTATAGAGGTTTTATTTTATGACAATGTGGGTTATCGTAATGGAGATTTACATACATGGAATGAAATGAATTATGGAGGAAATCGTGTTAAAACGATTATTGAATTTTCGTGTGCTGTCTCCATGTATTATTATACTTAGAACACAGAAAAGAACATAAAACATTCAATGTGTTGTACGTTATCTGCTCGTGGTTGTTTGTGGTACAACACTGAGATGCATTGTGTTTTCCTCTGTAGGTATTTTATTGCTCTTTCTAATTTTCAATTACGGAGTTTTTCTGGTGCAATTCTTTTCAGTGCTTTTTTGGCCACATTATTTGTATTGGGGTGGTGTTAGAAACAGAGACCTTATTAGTTCTCGTGCTAGGTCTACCATTTTATTTATACTTTTTTTGTTGCTATTTTTGCGCTTCACTAGCTATTAGTTTGTACTCGTCCCAAAATGAATGTCTATTTTTGGTTTTGGTGTGAAATAAAATGGTGCATTTTCAATTACTTGTGGTGCATGGATTTTGAAAAAATAGGTTGAGTGGAGTACATGGATAGCACACTTAGAAAAGTGGCAGGGGTGGGGTGGAGTGGAGTAGAGTAAATCATGAGTAGGTGGTTAGTTGTTCATTACTTTTGCACATTTCATTTTCAAAAACTACTATTGTTGGCACATGCTATGCATTTATCACGGCAATGAAATTTGACTTTACAAATTAGTCATATAGGAGATTTAAAAAAACTTCCAAGACGCATTTGAGTGCCTAAATTTTGGGATTACATACCTATGACTCTTGACTTTTGTATAACTTTTGTAGTTCTCGAAATTTTATTCGATTTGATATATTGTGTGTTTTGTGGTTCATTCCAAATCAAAAGTTACGTCAGTTTTAGCAAACACACTCAATAACGTAATCACTTTTACTATTAAAACAAATACGTTAACACTCCTTGTAAATAATGCTGATTGTATTATTTTAATGATAGTGTTAGGTGTTTTTTAGTGTCGGTGGTAGTGTTTGAGTCATGTACATGTGTTGGCACTCATCTAATTAATAATGACACTTCTTGTAATTCACATTAATAGTGAGCGTAAAGTTTTAGTTATTTATAAAAATGTCACTGTTATTTTAAAAAGAAGTGACAGGGATTTACAAAAATGTCATCGGTATGGGTCAGCCCAGATCATGTTCGATTCAAAAACACATTTTTTTAATCAGTAGAAAAAATGCTTTTTTTTCGTAAGATTAACTCAATATACTCAAACTTTGGACTCAAGTGTCATTTGTAACTATGGCAACTCTTATACTTTATTTCAAGCACATGCTATTTATGTCCCAATGCTAATGAATGTTCAAAAAGTTTTTAAAATTATTTTTATCAATAATTAATTAAGACATTTATTTTGGAACAAAAGGAGTTTGTTACTTGGAGCTTTTATAACATGGTCATTTTTTTTTTAAACTAAAAGAGCAATATTATTAACAACGACAACAAATGTTTTGAAGTCGACTATCCACAAACGTTGAAAAACGTTGAAAGTTCGATTCAAATGGTGGGGCTCGAATTTACAAACGTTGCTCTAGAAATTACAACCGTCAACATATCGACATTTCGATTTATCAACTGCAAATAAAATGAAAGTTACCAGCACATCCTTGCAACATCTAAGAAATGAATTCACTTCCGAGTTAATATTAACAAAACCTAAATTTGGAAGATGCCTCCTTTTGCAATGCCGGAATTCATGAATAGCATTATGATATATTGAGTCCCTAGCTCTCTTTCATTCTTGTAAGTCAGATTCAGCTTTCACGTTGATCATAAAAGCAACAAACAAAATAAACAAAGCATTCAACAAATGAAGAAAATCATAAATCCTCAATAAAGCATGGAAATCATAAGCCCTCAAAATTGAATGGGAAACAAAAGCTCTCACATACGAAGAAAAACCAAACTAGAACATGGAAAAATATACTCCCTCCGTCCCACCAACATTGATACCAAATTTCTGGGCACGGGGATTAAGGAAAAGTAAGTGAGAGAAAAAGTGAAAGAAAATGTTGTGAGTATGAAGAATTAAATAGGAGAGAGAATGAGTGGGAGGAATAGTTAGGAGAGAGAATGTTGTGAGTGTAAAAGTGAAATATGAGAGAGAATGAGTGGGGTAAATAGTGAAGATTCCTTTGCCATTTTGGGCCGTATCAATTTTAGTGGGACAAACCAAAAAGGAAATAAATATCAATTTTGGTGGGACGGAGGGAGTACATATTTTCTAATCTAAATTATTGAAACGACAAACACTCAAAATTACAATCAAATAAAACAAAAATCAACAATATTACTGTCATCAAATTCAATGTAAGTGCTAACTTGGTGATGACGTGACAATTATGTGGCATTGCCACGTCATCATTTGCTTTAGTTTTTTTAACAATGTAAGTAAAAATAAAAATTTATTGCATTATTTGATAATAAGTGTAAAAAATACGTTGCATATATCTGTTACTAACAAATGCATTACGTTATTTATTTAAAAACTAGAATCAAATATGTTGCATATGTTGCATGAATAGGTAATTATCTCCCCCCACACACAAATTACTCACAAATTACTTATTATAGCCATGACAAGTACTAGGTAACAACTTGAATCATATGGGCAACGAATAAAAATTAAAAACAAATATCTCCAACAGGGAAAAATAACAAATCGAATCCTTTGGACAACGAAAAGATGAATAAAAACAAGAGTAGGTTTTGGGGGAAATTAGTTTCTCCCTAACATTATAAAAAGTCTTGTTTTAAAAATCGAAACAAAGGAACGTACAATTTTTTTTTTTTAAATAAAAAACAAGATTTTTTATAATATTTGGGAAAACTAGTTTCCCTCAAAATTTTCTGTAAAAACAAAGATCTTAAACAGGATAAAAAAAGAAGATGACAAATTAACATACAACAAACACGGCGCTTTCATCGCGTACACCTAATTTTATGCAAACAAAGTGAACTTTTTGTCAGCTGATGAAACCGTCTGAGTGTGAATAAATGTCATATTTAACTACTCCCTCCGTCCCACTTCAAGTGTCACTTTTTACCCAAAATGGCTTTTCGTTTGAAGCGTCACCTTTCCTAAAAAGGAAATGTTTTATTAATATTCTATTATTCCATCCACTATTCCCTCCACTAATTTTCTCTTCTCTACACTCAACACTTTTTTAAATTCACTATTTCCTCCACTAATTCTCTCTCCTATTTTTAAATTACACTCACAACATTTTTTCTTCCCCTTTTTTTCTTAATTTGCGTGCCACCCCTAAAAGAGTGACACTCTTGGTGGGACGGAGGAAGTATAGTAAATTAGAAAAATTAAATGTGATGGATGTGATTGATATCTAACAATATACTCCCTCCGTCCCAGTTCAATTGATACTTATTTCCTTTTTGGTCCGTCCCACATTAATTGATACTTACCCAAAATGGAAAGGAATCTTCACTATTTACCCCACTCATTCTCTATACTATTTTACTTTTTCACTCACAACATTCTCTCTCCTAACTATTCCTCCCACTCATTCTCTCTCCTATTTAATTCTTCATACTCACAACATTTAACCTTTTTCTCTTTCTTACCTCACTTTCCTTAATTCTCACACCCAAAAAGTTGGTATCTATTGAACTGGGACGGAGGGAGTACTTATTTTTGCAAAAAAACGTGTTTTTTTTGTTAAGAAATAAGGGAAAATGATATATTTTTTAAAAATGTATGGTGACATTTTTATATATAATCTGAACTTGTTTAAAAACACGCAATAATATTTTTGTAAATAATCAGAAATTATTTTAAAACACACTGTTATATTTTTGTAAATATTCAGAACTTATTCAAACACACTGAGACTCATTAATGCTACCACTGTCATTGTTCAATGCTACCATTATCATTCTTAACACACTGACAATCTTTAACACATAACACTTTTTTAACACTTATACTGACATTTTAACTCTATTACTCACACTCTTTAACATTTTACCACCGATAATTTTTTCACACAAAATGACTCTCTTTAACACACATTGACACTTGATAAACGAGTGTTAAAAGTGTCAATTTTTAAGTTTTTATGTTTATAATTAAGATGTATACATCTCGGTATAAATGAATGTACAGGTTCTCAAATGATATAACAGATAGACTTTGAGGTAGTAAAACGTAGAGGTGTTTATGGTCTGGATTGTTTCAATTTTTGTAAAAAAATTAGGAAATCAGAACCGGACCAATATTTCGGTTTGCAAAAATTTAGGACCAGTATGAGGCCATTACATTATAGGACCGTTCCCATCGGTCCTGTTCTAATTATCCGGTTCCACCGATTCTACAAATTATAATATATTTTTTTACAATAACAAAAAAATAAATTCAAATAAATATTACCACTAGTTAAATCAACAAAAAAATAAATAAACAAACTGTCACAAATATTTAATATTCAAATCACAACATAGACACCATTAAACATTAATTGTTTATCTTCAAATTTAACCATAAAAATAGAATAAAAATGAAAATTAAAAGCCAAAGATTGCAACATCAAGTCGATTGTGCCACATTCAAGTTTCAACTTTGCAACACGATTGTTTCCTTCATAAACACAAAAAAAAAAAAAAAACAAACAAACAAACAAACAAAAAAAGAAATAGAAATCAATGGTGATATAACAACAACAACAAAAATCTGTAAGCAAACAACAACAACAAAATCTCACACTGTGATGCAAAAGACTTAATGTGATGCAAAACAACTCTAAATTACATAAACTCTGATGATTCAGCTATTTCACTAAACCACCTTATAAGTAACAATGATATTTACGTATCAAATCTGAAAATCATACTATATTGTAAATGTCATGAAACTGCAAAAGCTGAAAAAAATAATATGACATTGGCTTAAAGAGAACATTCGGCCCTATTTTTTATTTTTTTTTAAAAGGGAGATATGTGATAGAGTTAAGAATTTTATAATTCGGCCCTAATATATATACTCCCTCCGTCCATGATAATATATAAAATTTCATTTTTGGTTTTTGAGCGTCTCACAATAATATATAACTTACCTAAAATGGAAAGGAATCTTTACTATTCCCTCCACTCATTCTCTCTCCTACATTATTTTAATACTCACATCACCATTATAATTTACTATTCTCTCCACTCATTCTCTCTCCTATTTTATTTTCACACTCACAACACTTTCAATATAATACTTCCTCCTTAATTTTCGTGCATTGACAAAAGTCTACTCCCTCCGTCCCGCTTATTACTTCACCATTTTGGCCCCGGCGCGCAAATTAAGGTGGAGAAAATGTTGTGAGTGTAATTTGAAAATAGGAGAGAGAATGAGTGGAGGGAATAGTAAATTATAATGGTGTTGTGAGTATTAAAATAATGTAGGAGAGAGAATGAGTGGAGGGAATAGTAAAGATTCCTTTGCCAAAAAAGGAAAGGTGAAGCTTTCAATGGGACACCCAAAATGGCAAAAAGTGAAGTTATCAGCGGGACGGAGGGAGTATATTCTATGGGATGGAGGGAGTATATATTATAATCGATCCGGTTTCGATACAGGAACATGTATTTATTTTTAATCATGATCAGACCAAATAATCAGATAAATAAAATTTTGAAATTAGGAACAGACAATATTATTGATTCAATCCGATTTTTACTGGTATACGATCTCATTATACTGATACGGTCCGATTCCACGGGCCCTACTAAAACGAGATTAACCCATTTATGTTTGCATGCGATCAATCCAATACCTTTTAGTCCTTTATCCTCGCCTTAATCCCCGCAAATCTTTCTTTTCCTTTTCTTGGACAGCACTATGATTTTGTTTAGTAAATATCTTGATCCTCTATCCCTATATATATGAACCTCTTTTTTTATATCCCTTCATCCAAATCATTTATTATTTCCTTCCCTCAAATTCTTCTTAAAAAAATTGCGAAGAAATAAAAAATGGCATTCAGTCGTCCGTACACTACTATTTTCTTGATTTTCTCATTGCTTTTCTTGATCACAATCCCAGATCTGGTTCAGGTATATCTAATTATACTTATTTTCACATTATGATAATCTTTATAGCTTCTAATTAGGGTTTTGATTAATATTAAAGAAATATTTGACATGTTAAATAAATGAAATTCATATTTCGATGGATTTAAAATTGTCGCAACAGTAATAATTAATGATTAATGCTACCTCACCGCAACTTTCAATTGTAATAATGACTGTTTCTTCGTATTTTTCTACGTAATCATTATGGATTTATTGAGTCGCAGTATATAATACTATATATAAATTGATATTTTCATTTTTTTTGTAGGGGAAAAATGGGCTTCGTCCTAACGGTATGATCAATTTCGATTTTTAGTGCAATTAACTTATACGAATATTTAGTAGCAAAGATGTGTAACAATCCTTATTATCATCTTTTTAAGTTTTAAAGTGAAGATGGATATTACTTAGAGACGGATGAGTAAGATGATTTCATAATACACAATATAACGGTTTGGCTTACCGAAAGAAACATTGTGTGTGTTGTACAGATTGCAAGCCGAGATGTACTTACCGATGCTCGGCGACATCACACAAGAAGCCATGCATGTTTTTCTGCCTCAAGTGTTGCTCAAAGTGTTTGTGTGTGCCTCCGGGGACTTATGGGAACAAACAATCCTGCCCTTGTTACAATAACTGGAAGACCCAACAAGGAGGTCCAAAGTGCCCTTAATTTATAATCAAAGGGTGTCCCCTGAAAAATTCCATCTATTTCTCTTGTTGCATTCACAAAGAACTTTAGCTTTGTAAGTTATCTTGTTGTAAAATTTAAAATAATAAAATATCTTCAATTGCTTGTCACCATAATAATTATTTATCCTATACATTCATTAAAAAATATGATATTTATACTATTTTCTCCGTCCCTAAATGAATATTCATTTTCAACAAATTTGATCCCTAAATGATTTTTTTTTTTGTAAAAAATTGTTCTCAATGGATTTTTACAAAAAAATAAAATAATAAATCACTAGTTATTTTACACTAGCAAAACTAAATGTTTAAAAAATGAAAAAAAAATTGTTTATGCATCTATGCCATTATATTATATAGAAAATGAACATTTTTAGCATGTTTTCTAAATTAAATTTGAACATTCATTTAGGGACGAAATGTGTACAAAATTTGTTTATCCCATACTGATGAGCCTAGACCCTCCAAGCCAGGCCCAATATCGCCTGGTCCAAACCAAACTAAGTAACATGAGATTTCCAGGCCGAGTTAACCTAAGCGCGCGAATACTGCGATCTCATACAGATTTTTGGTTCCTATCTTTTGAATCACGATTCCGTACGAGATTTGACACAAAGTGGCAGACATGTCCCTGTCGCATTAAATGGAGGCTCAGACGACCATCACGCACGTTGTGGCGCCGAACCAACTGTCACATGCTCATCTGTCCTTAGTCCTTCAACGACATACATTACAGTAGTAGTGCCCTTTATTCGTACTTACCAGCCACGGTTCGCCACATATCCTAGGTCAAGACAAACATGCTCAACATTTGAGATCTTACACAAAAGATCTCTCTACCCTATAAATACTCTCCCTTGTCCTCTAGGGCAAGGTAAGTCACATTAACTAAACCCTAGCACACACACGTGCTTAGACATTTCAAGTCTTATTCTCAGTTGATATACGTCAGAGATTTTACTCTCTCACCCGAGGGCTTGAGCCGGAATCAATCCTAGATTGGTCTCTAATGGTGCTTGTTGTTTGTGTTGTGATCTAGGTGCTGATTACTCAAACCAGTTATCCTACAGTGAGACCCCAAATTCTTGGCGTCATCAGTGCTTCCTTGCCAGGAATCGCTTCTGTTTTCTCGTGTATTTTTGTGTCATTCAAAACACATTCTCTAAACATTCATACTGTCTTTATCAAAGTTTAAAAATACTTCATTTTCTTGAAAGATAGGCATATCCTTACATTTTTGAAAACTCCAAAACAAGTTTCCATTCTCTCTCACTTTTTGAAAAATGACTGAAACTCCATTACAAAATGTTGGTTTTCTCACGCCACCCCTGGAAATACCAACCAGGCCTTTCCTTCTAACATCAACCCTGTTAGACCTAGCACATCTGCCTTCATTAGGTTAGGGGGCCGAACCACTAGCTAATGTTCTCTCACTCCCACTCAAAGAGAACTTAGGGAAAATTTGGAAGCAGCCCAAAATGAGAAAGCCCCCCAAACAAGCAGTCCAAAAAACCCCACTTCTCCCCTGACCCCAGAGTTAATACAAAAAATAAATCAAGCTCTAGCTGAGAGGGCTAGGCTTGTGACTGAGGCCATATCCATAAATGATGCCCAACTCGAGCTAGTGGAGTTGGAGGCTAATGGTGGCTTGCCCATTCAGGAGGGCTCCTTTCGTTTGGATATGGGAGCCTAGGCTAGATCCATAGCTAGTAAGGCTAGAGGCACTAAAAGGCCAGAAATACCCATCATTAACCTCGATCACAATGAGGAAAATGAGGAGGAAGAGGGTAAGGAGGCAAAATCAACTCCTATCACTTAGAAATCTAAAGCAAAACCCAAGGCATTAGGGAAAGGCCGTAATTTCTTCCTCAAAAAGAACAAAAATGGATGAAATGAGTCCGGAGTTTTGAAGTTTATGCACCAGATGTGGGAGACCCAGAAAAAAGGCAGTGCGAAATGCACACGTACTATAGATGCCTTCACAGACCGGATCGCGAACTCCCCCTTACACAAAGGAAAACCCTCAGCGCTAGAACCCTACGACGGCTCAACAAAATCCAAGTGTCATATGGAAAGATTTGAGGGCCAAATGGCCCTATTTTCTGAGGATGAGGTAGTAATGTGCAAATCCTAGCTTTCACTTTCACGGGCAAGGCACTATCCTGGATGGTGGCTCATAAACCAAAATCCATTAACAGTTTTGAACAACTGCGAAGTGCCTTTCTTAACTCTTTTGCTGGGGATGCGAGACCAAGAACAAATCTGGTGAGAATCAAGCAGGGAGCTGGAGAAACCACCAAATCATATATCACTCATTTCCTGAAAATTTCTGAACAAATCGCGGACCTATCCGAGAGTAACATTCAATTATGCTTTGAGGGAGGTTTGACCTCAAGCTTTCTGAAAATGAACTTTGCCTCAAACATGACTAAGGATGTGGAGGAGATGTATGGAATGGACACTGGTGTGGCCTCAGCAGAAGAGCCCGCGGAAATCTAAGCTGCTCGCAGATCGGCCAAGGAAGGATCGGGCATGTAAAAAAGACCTGTCAAGGATCCAACTAGGGTCACAGTCAGGAGAGAAACAGAAGCTACAATACTGAAAAATTCAAAAGAACAACGGATGATACTATTTATATTCCTCTGACCGCACCTCGGTCTGCCATCCTTAAAGCTGTAGAGATTCCTCCTCCTGCTTTAATGTTGAGAAGACCAAATGAAAGGTCCATAAACAAATTATGTGACTATCACAACGATCACGACCACAACACTGAGGACTGCTACCAGCTACAGAGAATCATCCAACAGAAGTTTGATAATGGGGAATTGGCCAACTAGGTCAAGGGAAAAACAACAGGGACTGGACTCAAATGAGACCTGAGAGGAAAGAAAGAAACACCAGGGATAATGATAACGATGAGCAAGGAATCTATGATATAAACTACATCGAAGTATAAGCTCCAAGCAACACCCAGCTTTCCCATCAGATCAAGACTTTGGAAAAAGTTTTCTTGATCCCAGCTCTTGCTCCAGAAGAAAAGCAGAAGATTGGTTTAAAGAGAAGCAAGCTCGCTTCCACCCTCTTTCACTCCACTCAGCCCTTGACAATTAAAATGAGAATCAACAGGGCCAATATAAGCAGGGTACTGATTGACATGGGCGCGACCGGGGACATTCTCTACTATCACACATTAGTTGGAATGAAGATGTCAGAAGCACATCTCATCCAGTACAACGCAATCTTTGGGGTCACGACATAGGCCACACTGGGAATTGTTGCATCAGTCCCTCGCCAAAAAATGAAATTCAATACCCCTAGAGGAGTGGCGGTCATAAAAAACCAGCCCGAGAAGTTTCTGAAATTTGGAGGAGAAAAGAAAAATGAAAAACAAAGCCTCTAGCTCACAAAATGAGGAAGAGTTTAAGCGGAGCAAGAATAAAAAAAAATTCCCATAGAGCGAGTTCTTAGGAATGCTCTCTTTTCACTCCACAATACTGGAACTCAGGAAGAGTAGAAGGGCAAAATGGTTGGCTCCCGTGGCTGGAGGTTATGTGGATACCTTGGGTGACATAGACCGAGTGATCAATTACTTCATGTCCTCCCTCCCTGAATCAAGCTCCTCTCCCCCAACTATTGTAATTGACTCCCTTCACAACCGAGAAATTATCAATCTCCAACCCAACGATGAGCTAGAAGAGGTAATTAATAAATAATGTTGATTACCCCGAGCAAAAGGTCAAGGTTGGCTTGGAGATTCATTCGGAGAAGAGAAAGAACTTGATCGAATTCCTTAGAAAAAACTGTGATGTGTTTTCATGGAGAGTGGAAGATATGCAAGGAATTAGTGAGGACGTCATAGTCCACAAACTGAATGACAGCTCCGCTTTCAATCGCATCTATCAGAAATCGAGATAGTTTTCTCCAGAGAAGGAGGTAGCAATTAAAGAAGAGGTTGATAATCTACTTAAGGCAGGGATAATCAAAGAAATATCATATCCCAAGTGGTTGACCAATGTGGTGATGGTTAAAAAGCCAAATAGAAAGTGGAGAATGTGTGTGGACTTCACAGACCTAAACAAGGCTTGCCCAAAATATTGCTTCCCTCTACCGCGGATTGGAAGGCTCATGGACTCTATAGCCAGACATAGAGTCCTCAGGTTCATTGATGGGTACTCATGATACCACCAGATCAAGATGAGGCCAGAAGATTTTTCCTCTATAGCTTTCATAGCCGCGGGCAAGACTTATTGCTACATAATGATTCCCTTTAGGCTCAAGAATGCTAGTGCCACCTATCAGAGAATGGTCAATCTTGTCTTCATAGACCAATTGGGCAAGAACTTGGAGGCCTACATTGATGACATGGTCATCAAGACCAAAGAAAACTCCCACGAGCTCGACGTAGCAGAAACCTTCACCAACTTGCACCACAACAACATGAAACTCAATCCCCTAAAATGTGCATTTGGGGTAAAGGCGGGCAAGTTCTTAGGATTCATGGTCAATCAGCGCGTAATCAAGGCAAACCCTGAAAAAATCCAAGCTCTACTTGACATGAATCCTCCTGCATGTGTGAAGGACGTTCAAAAATTGAATGGCCGCATCACCGCTCTTGGCCGCTTTATTTCTCGATTTGCAGAGAAATGTCTCCCCTTCTTCAAAACTCTCAGGGGGGAAGAAATCAAATGATTTCTAATGGAACATGGAGTGCGACGTGGCTTTTAAAGAAGTCAATAAATTCCTCGGTCAGCCCCCTCTACTCAGCAGCCCAGTGCCCGGGGAAGATCTTTTTCTGTTTTTAGTAGCTACTGACCTCGCAGTAGCAGTCGTTATTGTAAGGGAGGAACGTAACTCTAAAAATCCAGTATATTATGTAGCTAAGGCGTTGTCCGCCGTTGAAAGCCGCTATCTCAATATAGAGAATTTATCTTATGCCTTTCTTGTTGCTGCTCGAAAATTATGAGCTTACTTTTTTGCACATCCAAGCACTGTATTCACACACGCACCACTTAAAAAAGTCTTGCATAAACCAGAGTCCTCGGAAAGAATGCTAGCATGGTCCATCGAACTCATAGAGTTCCAAATCACCTACTCACCAAGAAGGACCATCAAAGTTCAAGCTTTAGCAAACTTTGTGTCAGAAACTTTATTTAAACTTGCGGACAACGAGCTGGGAAAAAGAAAAAAAGTAGAAACTCAAGAAAGTCAAGAACCAGGGGTAACTTTGCCCAAAGAGCGGCCAGAAGAAACATGGACCTTGTTCGTTGACGGATCCGCGAGAAAGTTAGTCATCGGTAGAGCTGTCAAGTTGGGACGGTCCCGTCGGGATGTCCCGTCCCGCCATACAAATGGGACAGGATGGGACAAAATATTTTAGTCCCGTCCCGTCTCGTCCCGCATTAGTCGCAGGACAACATAGTGCGGTCCCGCCCATCCCGTCCCGTCTCGCGAAGTTCAAGTTGAAAGGCTCGAGAGGGTTTTGATAGCATCATGCGGAGAAAGGTTTGAGAGGGTTATAAGATTAAAATTTGAAGCTTCAAACAACCAAGCTCAATACGAAGCAATCATTGCGGCTTTGGAGTTAGCTAAGTACATGGGCATACTGAATTCAGAAATAAATAGTGACTCCCATCTTATAGTTAACCAAATCAAAGAAGAGTATGACACTATAAATCCAGTCATATCAAAGTCTTGCGATCTGGCTAAAACCCTCTTTAAACGCTTTGAATACTGTGAATTAAATCAAGTAATGAGAGCAGGCAATACTGAGGCAGACCTCCTATTAATAATCACCGATCAAGAAATCAAAGATATAAATGCGGACTGCCAGATTGAGTTCGTGGAGGCACCGGCCATAGGCATAGGCAGAGTCCAAATCAATAAAATTGAGGACCAAGAAAGGGATTGGGTGGATGAAATCAAAGATTACATTGAAAAGCAAACCCTCCCCTAGGACCAAAGCAAAGCAAGTGATGGATGTGGTTTTACCCATAAAAAATATATATTTCCAAGCTTATTTTCTGTTCAAAAACTTGAGAATTTAATGTACTTTTCTAGTGTTTTATAAGTACAGAGGCTAAAGTACAATTAGGTAGAAAATGGAGGAGTTAAACTGGTTTTGGAAGTTCAGGGACCAAAGTGCTGAAACTGGAAGAGGAAGGCTTGAGGCTGAAACTAGGAAGGCTAAACGCATTTTGTAAGAGGCTGGCCGCATTTTGATAGCAGTTAGTCGCATGTGCTGGAAGGGGCCGGCCAGGAGCAGAGTGACCGCACCAAATGTAGGGCGGCCGTGCCATTGTGCCAGAAACTAAGGGCGACCGCGCCAAGGAGACCGAGCAACCACGCCATGGACGACCATTGGCTCTGTGATGGAAAAATAGTGACGGAATCTGGTCCGTCACATAATTAAAAGACAGCTTCCAACAGATTTTGTTACTGATTTGTGACGGATTTCCTGATGATTCCAAATTTGAGTAGGATTTGGACAGATTTTGGCTGCGATTTAGAATCCTTCCTCTCTTCTACTATAAAAAGGACCCCTAAACTAGATTTTTATCTCTCTATCTATAGCGATGCGGAATTTCTCCTCTTTTTATTTATTGATTTGTTTATTAGAGTCGCTGTTGTGGGTAAATTCAGAATTGCTACATCTTGAGTTTTTGCCAGCATGTCGTCATCTTCACACCCGTATACAAGGTAAAAATTATTTACATAATTAATTTATTATTTATTTCTGTTATATTTAATTACAGGGGTAAAAGAACGTGCGAAAAAACATGTTCCATGGACTCCTTTCAACGGTTTGAAAGACCAAGTCAAGATGAAGATAACATGCCAAAATTCTAGGGAAGTTTGTTAGGATTTTATCTTCTGTTATTTTTTCTATTTAAAAGCTCATGGCTGGAACACATCACACGAACACACACGCATTACTTACACACAGTTCACAAACACTTTGCAATCCGCCATAGCTTCCTCCTTTGTAACTCAGAAATATTAATACAATTGTTTGGGAAGGTAGGTGCTCATAATCACCTCCCGAGATTTTGTGCCGGCGAGATAGTTATCTCAAGGGTTTTCCTCGTTACATGATCGAGCCATCCTAGTTTCAATTTTACATCGATTATATTCCATTGCACCCTCCTCAATTTTATTTCAAATTTCTTCATTGTTGATTGTTTTTTACCCAAACAGTTTGGCGCCCACCGAGGGGCCATTGGTTTTTAGTCGGTTTAAAATTCTTACGTGTCTACCATGTCTACCCAACCTATGACTTCCGCCGTCAGCAAAACCATTCCTAGCAGTCTGAATCCTCAAACCAGTAGCAGGCCAACAACCGGAGGCCAAGAAACATTGCCTCCTCCTCCGCCTGTGAATTCTGGCAAGAAGCAGATGTCACCATTTCCTGATCTTGAGATCAAGAGCATGCTCATTCAGATGAAGAATCAGCTGGATCGCCAACAGAATAGCACCTCCATGATAGCCAAAAGCTTGATAAAGGTGCAAAAAGAACAAGAGTTACTCTCCAAAAGGATGGACGCCGTCTCTCCTTACCGTCCTAGGGTCCTTGATTTCAACATTGGGGACAGCTCTCAAACTTTCAATGAATTCCTTCCAATGGCATCATCTGTAAGGATATCGTCATCACCAATCCTGACGTCTTCTCCCCCCATAACGACTTCTGTGGCGATGTCGACACCCTTAGCCACCAGTGCCTACATGATGACTTTCCCAGATGGACCCATCTCCACTAATAGCACCGTCCTGACGTCCTCTGCAGATAATGCTAATCCTTTCGTTAATTTCAATACCAGTTCTGCTTTGGATAATACTGCTCGTACTACTAACCCTTTTGCAGGTACCTACATTGCAAATCAGCTTCAGGAGTTGAGAGATATGATCATGAATGTGCCAGGTGTCACCCCGCCTATCCAGCAGGTCTCCTCAACGTGTTACAATCAGTCTCGCTTTACTCCAGCAATTGCGCATGTCGACATCCCGAAAGGATTTAGCGTTCCTGCCATGAAGTTGTATGATGGAAGTTCTGATCCTGAAGAGCATGTCGCCCACTACCAAGAAAAGATTTAGATCGTTCGCATTCCGCTCCAGTTTCGTGAGGCTTGTTTATGTCGAGGGTTCGGTTTTATGTTGGTAGGACCAGCATTGAAGTGGCTGATCCGTCAACCTCCTGGTTCTATTGGCTCCTTTGCTCAACTTGTCAACCTGTTCAATAATCAATTTTCTTGCAGCCGGCAATTCGAGAAGCTCACCAGTGATCTTTACCGTATCACCCAGCAGCCCACCGAAGCCTTAAAAGACTATGTTAATAGGTTTAATAAAGAAGTCCTGGAGATCCCCAACCTGGACATGGCGACAGCTGCAGAAGCCTTCAAAATGGGCTTGAAGAAGGATTCCCCTTACTATGAAGATTTGGTGATGAACCCATGCAAGAAGATGGAATATCCGAAATCGAGCCCTAAGATTTATCAGGCTGGAAGAGGACAAGGTGCAGCAATCCAAGAATCCTGACAAGGCTTCATCATATGATCATCCTGACAGGAAGATAGAGTCGTCTCACCAAAGATAGAGCAGATCCAGACCCTACCACAGAAATGACCATAATAAAGTCAATTATGTGGAAGATGATGGAGATGATGATGATTTTGAATCTCCTAAAATTTTTTATTATTGTTTCTCTGTTGATGTTTCGGTATCCTGTGTGCAATGAGCAATCTTGGAGATAAAGCAAGGTGGCCTTGAAAGACTGACAAGTCATCCGGCTGGAGGGATAAATCCAAATGGTGTGCTTACCACGAAGACTTTGGACATCTTACCGAAGATTGCATCGCCTTGAGGAAAGAAATTAGTTACCTGTTGTCTAAGGGACATCTTAAAGAGCTCCTTGGGAACCTCAAAACCAAGACGGAGAACAAAGAGCCCGTTGCAACCAGACCGCCATCTCCTCCACCGGTAACAAAGGTAGTTAATGTTATTAGTAGTGGTTATGATATTTGTGGTACTTCTTATTCTGCAGCGAAGAGATTTTCTAAGCAAGCTAAGGATGAGAAGCCTGAGAGATCCTCAAAGATGTCGCAGCTCACATCCCAAGATGTCATCTCCTTCGAAGAAAGCGACAGGGACAATGTTATGGACCCTCATCATGACGCCCTGGTCATTGCTCTCTAGATCCCCAATTTCAAGGTCAGGCGTATTCTGGTAGATGGAGGCAGCTCTGTGAACCTCATTATGCTGGATGCATTGAAAGAAATGAAGATCCCTGAAGACAGCATTGTAAAAAGAACCTCAGTGCTCGTGGGCTTCAGTGGAGAAACCAAAAGTACAGTGGGTGAGATTACACTTCCAGTTTATGTCGAAGGAATCAAATCCATGGAGAGATTCTGCGTGATTGATAGTGCAATAAGTTACAATGTAATTTTGGAAAGACCGTGGATCCATGGAATGAAGGCAGTACCATCCACCTATCACCAATGTGTCAAGATGCCGACACCCTGGGGAGTTGTCAAGGTTTACAGTGATCAGCAGTCAGCCAAAGAATGTTATATGACTTCCATGAAGGCGTCGACATATCCCAAGATGGCATAGCAATTACAGAGAAAGGCTCGTGAGGTTCTGGAGGCGAAGTAGCATGACCTGAAAGAGATACCATTAGACCCTTCAAAC
Source organism: Adenophora triphylla var. japonica (assembly GCA_022495995.1). NCBI lineage: Eukaryota > Viridiplantae > Streptophyta > Magnoliopsida > Asterales > Campanulaceae > Adenophora > Adenophora triphylla. The sequence continues at coordinate 182,111 of JAFEMH010003889.1, read as the reverse complement.
CCGGACCTCAAGGTGCTGATTGGCCAAGACGTTCCAGCAGAAATTGAGGAAGATCTGGTCAACCTCTTGAAGAGCAGGATTAAAAGCTTCGCTTGGAAGCATGAAGATATGACAGGCATTAGCAAAGATGTTATCACCCACAAACTCAACATCGATCCATCTTTCAGACCAATCCACCAAAAGAGACGGAAGTTCGCGCAGGAAAGGAACATAATCATCCAGGAAGAAGTAGACAGATTGCTCAAAGCTAAGATGATCAGAGAAGTCGAGTATCCAAGATGGCTAGCAAATGTGGTGGTGGTAGAAAAGAAGAACGGCAAATGGAGAGTTTGTGTCGACTTCACAGACTTAAACAAAGCTTGTCCCAAAGATCCTTTCCCTTTGCCACACATTGATACTTTGGTAGATGCTACTTCTGGCCATGAAGTGTTGACCTTCTTGGATGCATCTTCAGGATTCCAGCAAATCCAGATGGAGCCATCCGACCAAGAGGACACCGCCTTCATCACCCCAACAGGTATTTATTGTTATATTGCAATGCCTTTTGGACTAAGAAATGCAGGTGCTACCTGTGATGTACCCGATTTTTTTTTTTGAAAATCAAACGGAGTCGCCACGCCATTTTTGTTTTAAGGGCCAAAACTTTGAAAAATGCCCGAGATCAGAAATTTAGGTTCGGAGGTCACGTTACGTGCCGGGAAGGACGTTAGTGTGCACCCGGAACGCCTCGTAAAAACGAGTCTTCCAAACATTCAAAATCCTTTGTTGTGTGTGTGTGTGTGTGTTTTGGCCAAAATAAGTTGAAACTGAGGTAAGTAAAAATTGGGAACTCTTTTTAAGGCTTTAAACTGATCCCATGATTTTTTGGGTGATTTTTGGGTTGAGATTTGGCACTCAAAAGATTTTCGGAAGTTGAAAACCATTTCTGCCAGAATGAAAAAGACAGTTGACACTTGACTTTGAAATGGACTTTAGGGCTTGAAAACTCCAGAATCTTGGAAAAGTCCGGGAATGAAAAATGTTCAAAACACCTTAAAAAAGGTTTCTGTAAAATAACTTTTCATTTTGGAGATGATTTGAGGGGTCAAAACCTTCTGGAAATCTCAGATCTGAAATCTGGATTTCCAGAAGCTGATGAACTGGCCTCTAAAAGAAAAATTGAAAAAAGGAGTTTTACTCACGCAAAAAATAAATTAAAAATATTTCTGGAAAGCTCTGGATGTTGGCTACAAAAAGTATTTTGTAGTCAACACCCAATTCCAAGTTTTACTGGGTCCAAAAAATAGGAAAATGGACTGAGTTCTCAGAACAATGCTACTGGACAGCAAGATGTTCTTGAGGAGAAATGTGATTTTTGGGGGGTTTGCATCTATGTTCACCCCATTTTCATCCCTAGACTTGATTCCACTACCTTGTGCCAAGTGGTTATCATACTCAAGTCATCCTTGGGGAATTTATGGGGTTTAAACATATCCTTTGCAAAGGGAGAGGGGATCTTTGTAAAGATGAATTTAAAGAGAAAAATCAATTTAGAGATTTAAAATGTAGACCATTTGAGATGGTCATTCATGAAGATGAACTTCAAGATGACCATCTTAGGTCAAAACTTAAGTTAAACAAGACATCAAGTAGATCCAAGTGAGAAGAACAAGATGAACAAGAAGTTAAAAGAGGATTTTAGGGTTTTGAGAAGGAGGGCTTTACCAATGGTGACACCCTATCTTCCTAGGCTTGGAATTTGACTTGAGGAATATCAAGATTTGGTGTTTGGCTTGAGGAGTATCAAGGTTTGGTGTGTTTGGTATTTGATTGGGAAAGATTCAAGATAAAAAGGTGGCAATCAAGGGATTCCCACTGTTTTCTCTCTATATTTCGCCAGAACTTCGTTGCTGTGATCAAATTCCTCTCTTAAACTGAGAGAGGAGGGTTCAATTTATAGGACACTGGAAATGTCATATATGTCCGCGCGGAGGGTTCCCGTAGGCGTGCACTGTTCATCTCGAGGCTGCAGGCTTTGGACAGGAGGAATAAAATTCAAAATTCCAAAGACTTTATGTTTTTCAACTTGCCCAATTCGGATTTTTCCAATTTCTTTTGCTTTTTGAGATTCTTTTCCTTGTTTATCTTTAAATGGCAATTCCTAATCTACCCTCACTTTGTTAGAAATGTTAGGAATAGTTAGAAATGTTAGAAATGTTAAAACTTTCGTTAACTTTCTAACGAAAACGCTACCAACTCAAATTGGAGCACTTACAGTAGCCCCTCGGCGACGGCGCTTTCGAAGGAAGCGGGGTCGTCGATAAGAGTAAGGCTCCATATTTGGCAGGATGATCAAGTGATCGAGTGGCTGAACCTAGCGATAGGCTACCTACGTATCCCGAGTGGGAATCAAGCCGGCCGTAGTTCGGATCTTTGACCCGGGGAATGATGGCGTTTTAGGTGCCTCGAACCTGATGAGCGAGTTCTGCAGTGGGTTGCTGGAAAGAAACTTCGCTGGGATAAGAGATGACCATTTTCGGTCTGACGGGTATCCGCTCTGCTGGGGATAGGAATGACCATTTTCGGTCTCTGCTGGGGATGACTGCGATTTATCGCTTTTCTAGTGATAGCGTCTTAGGTGCCTCAAACCTTGGAGGTGGCGTTTTAGGTGCCTCGGACCTTGGAGATGGCGTTTTAGGTGCCTCGAACCTTGGAGGTGGCGTTTTAGGTGCCTCGAACCTTGATGATGATGGCTTTTTAGGCGCCTCGGACTTTGATGATGGCTTTTTAGGTGCCTCGAACCTTAATTTGAAATGGCCTTTCGGTGGACTTCGTCTGCTGCCGAAGGAGAGGGTGACCGTTTTGGCCGAGGGGCTGGACCTAATGATAGGCTACCTACGTATCCCTAGTGGGAATCAAGCCCTTTCGTAGTTCGAGTACTACTCGAGATTCCGTTGGCTTTTGGGATTCCGTTGACTTTCTTTGGGGATTTTGTTAGCCTTTCTTTGGGGAAAATCGACGTATTCGTCTGGGAAATCGGTCTTACGTTTGACTGCCGGGGAAGATTTTGATGAAAGGTACGGGATCTCGTTATCTTTCTCGAGGAGATCGGTCTTACGTTTGACTGCCGGGGAAGATTTTGATGAAAGATACGGGATCTCGTTATCTTTCTCGGGGCATTCGGTCTTACGTTTGACTGCTGGGGATGATTTTGATGAAAGATACGGGATTCCGTTATCTTTCTCGGGGCACTCGGTCTTACGTTTTACTGCCGGGAACGATTTTTGATGAAAGAAACAGGATTCCGTTAACTTTCTCGGGGAAGTCGGTCTTACGTTTAACTGCCGGGAATTTCTTTTGAGGGGGTGTGAACCTAAATGGGAACTGAGTTCAGGAGTATGAACCTAAGTTGAGGTTTGGTTCAGGAGTATGAACCTAAATGGGAACTTAGTTCAGGAGTATGATCCTAAGTCGAGGTTCGGTTCAGGAGTATGAACCTAAATGGGAACTTAGTTCAGGAGTATGATCCTAAGTTGAAGTTCGGTATCTGAGGGAGACTATTTGAAGGTGTTCTCACTAGGGAAGATTCGGGTTTGCGAGAACTATCGGGAAGAAGGGTGACCAATGTTGGTTAAGTGGATGGACCTATGGTAGGCTCACAGTTCGTCAAAGGGGATGGCAATAACGAGAGGCCATGGGCTTTGTGCCCAAGATTGACTGCTCTTAGGGGGGTCATCCGAGGATTGACCATTTTAGGGAATTCTCCCGAGGATTGACTATTTTAGGGAAGTCACCCGAAGATTGACTATTTTAGGGAAGTCGCCCAAGGATTGACTATTTTAGGGAAGTCGTCCTATGGTTTGACTATTTTTGGGAAGTTGCCCTGAGATCTGACTATTTTTGGGAAGTCACCCTATGATGGACTATTTTTGGGAAGTCACCCTATGGCTTGACTATTTTTGGGAAGTCACCCTAAGGTTTTGACTGTTTTGGGGAAGTCGCCCTGAGATCTGACTATTTTTGGGAAGTCACCCTAAGATCTGACTATTTTTGGGAAGTCACCCTATGGTTTGACTATTTTTGGGAAGTCGCCCTGTGGTTTGACTATTTTTTGGGAAGTCGCCCTGAGATCTGACTATTTTTGGGAAGTCACCCTATGATGGACTATTTTTGGGAAGTCACCCTATGGCTTGACTATTTTTGGGAAGTCACCCTAAGGTTTTGACTGTTTTGGGGAAGTCGCCCTAAGATCTGACTATTTTTGGGAAGTCACCCTATGATCTGACTATTTTTGGGAAGTCGCCCTGTGGTTTGACTATTTTTGGGAAGTCGCCCTATGGTTTGACTGTTTTGGGGAAGTTGCCCTATGATCTGACTATTTTTGGGAAGTCGCCCTGTGGTTTGACTATTTTTGGGAAGTCGCCCTATGGTTTGACTGTTTTGGGAAGTCGCCTATGATCCGACTATTTTTGGGAAGTCGCCACGTGGTTTGACTTGTTTTGGGAAGTCGCCCTATGATCTGACTATTTTTGGGAAGTCGCCCTGTGGTTTGACTATTTTTGGGAAGTCGCCCTATGGTTTGACTGTTTTGGGGAAGTTGCCCTATGATCTGACTATTTTTGGGAAGTCGCCCTGTGGTTTGACTATTTTTGGGAAGTCGCCCTATGGTTTGACTGTTTTGGGGAAGTCGCCCTATGATCTGACTATTTTTGGGAAGTCGCCCTATAATGTTCTTTTAGAAAAGTAGTTGACTAAGATATGCTTTCATACATCTTTGTGCTTACATAGTTGCGGAAGGGCGAGGCTACGGGCGATGTTGATGAAGAGTTGTTAAGTTGCTTTGTTCGTGGGACGGTTTCGCGACGATTTCTTTGTCTTTGGAAGCATTTTGACCTGAAGGAGGAGTTTGGTTGAGTCTGCATCTTCTTTGGTGATCGTCAACCTTGTAGAGGTGGTTGAGCTTGTATTCATATTGGGACTTCTTGCTTTTTTTTTTTTTTTTTTTTTTTTTTTTTTGAGAACTTGGTGTCTCTAACCGCATCGTATTTGAGAACTTGGCGTCCCTGACCGATTTGTATTTGGAGAACTTGGCGTCTCTGACCGAACTGTATTGGAGAGCTTGGCGTCCCTGACCGATTTTCATTTTGAGAACTTGGCGTCTCTGACCGTACTGTATTTGAGACCTTGGTATCTTTGACCGATTTACATTTTGAGAACTTGGCGTCTCTGACCGTACTGTATTTGAGACCTTGGTATCTTTGACCGATTTGCATTTTGAGAACTTGGCGTCTCGACGGCATTTGTATTTGAGAACTTGGCGTCTCTCGACCGATTTGTATTTGAGAACTTGGCGTCTCGACCTATTTGTATTTTGAGAACTTGGCGTCCACGGCCGATTTGTAGACACCGGAGGCGGTCTTCATACGTTTGTGGATGTCGGGAGGCTTTTTTCATCCATTGGAGGTCGTCTTTAGCAAGTTGCGCAGCGGAGGTTGTCCTTGCCAAGATGTAGACATGGGGACTATCTTTGCCAAACTGTAGATGCTGGAGGCTGTCTTCATCCATTTGTGGACATTGGAGGTCGACTTTGGTGAAGATCATCCTTGCCGAAAAGGGGGATTTGATTTCACATTTGAATTCCTGCATTCGTTAGTGAAGAGGAAGATGCATATTATGACATTCATGATGACAGATGCATGCATAGAGCCAAAAATGATTGTGAGAGTATCACTGCATATGTTTGCGAGATGATGCATTTACTTGCTTTCGAAGATGCACCTAGCCTAAGCTTTTGATAGGGAAATTATGATTTATGATCTTCAATTCACTTAGGATTTTTCCTATTGATTCAAGTTTTGTACATGCTACATGAGCCCTTGGGAGATTTTTGTGGGGATGCATGGTTATGTATGTGTCACGGAGTTTGTTTGGAGCAGATTTTGAGCATGTGGGGGATGAGAACCCTTGATCGCGATTTAAACAGCGGTTGTTGGTGAGGTTTCGTCGGCAGTATCACATGGACCTCAATTTTGATGAGATTGGATTCGGATCCGGGTCTTGATTGGAATTTTCTCTCTCAATCTTGGTCATTTGAAGGCGTCTTTGACGAGGCTCTAGGGCACGTTGATATGAGTGAAGCTTCTTTCATTTGGGTGAGCTGTGACCTCGGCCGAAACCTTATCCGGAGAATGATTTGATGGAATTGCTAATGCCGGGAGAAACCCTGATCTTGAATTCCGATGCTACGGGAAGCTGCCGTGTACCAAGTTCTGAAGCTGAAATTCTTTCTTGATAAAATTCGGGTCCAAAAGACCGTCTTGACAAAGCCCCCGGATCCTGAGTAGGCAAAGTCCGGATTTTGAAGAAGTGACTTGGCGAATCTATCTCGTAGTGAAGAACGCAATGTGGACCCAAGGATGACTATAGAAGTCCCATCTTAAAGAGCTGATACAGGAGAACCTGGGAGGACCGCTTAGCAAGCCCCAGCGTGAAGAAACACAGAGCAGTCCTATTTGCAGACAGAGTCATCATGTGACCAAGGAGGCACCCATCTTTTCAGATCTTAGTCAACCAGTCAATGGACAAGACTCAGGAATGTTTACGTGCAGGGGCACATCTTTCGAAAAGTGGGAATGAATCCCGATTTTGTGTATACACACTTGCTTTAGGTTTGACTCTTTTGAGAGAGTATAAGCGTTACAAGGTGTGGAAAAGTGTATGGGAGCCCCTGCTGGCAGAAAGACAGTGTTTGGCTCTATTTTCCTATGATGTAGAGAGAGAAGACTTGTCGAGACACTTGAAAAATTGTCTTATTCATGATGATCACAAGGCTGCTTAAAACCCTTTGTTAATGTTCGGGTTATTCAACTCCTAAATCTGATATGAACAAATATTTTGATTAATCACAAGGAGAAAACCAACTGATATCGAAAATCAAGCTTGGAAGGGCGGAAAGTGTATAGGGACGATCCTTGATGAGACCGGATTTTTTTTTTCTTTTGTTTTTTTTTTTTGAGATTTGTTTGTGATTTCGGCCGGACCATTTACGGTTGCATACGTTCCCTCCATCATGAAGAGCTCAGGTCGCCGTAGTTCGGGCCTATCCCGAATGAAGAGAGAATGAATGTTGAAATTCGAGGGTCTGAGAACCTTTGGGGATTTTGAGGATTTGGAGGATTGAATAACATATCCCCTTAGAGTGTCCATGAAAGACACGGATGCGAAGCCCCAGTGGGACATCCACGGCAAGTGTTTGTGAGGAGAAATGAAATATGCTCACATGAAGGGAAGGGTTGAATTTGCACAATCTTTGATTGGTAATTTTGAACCAAAATGGATTAGATTCCAATTTAAGCAAGCAATGAAGCATTAATTTGATCTGACATCGAGGATATTAGAATGAAAGCGCTATCCAGGTAGGGGCTGTAGTTGGGTTTAGGGCTTCGATCGGCTATCGGGTGATTTGGGAGATTATGACCTCTTGAGATGAGAGGTCGGCTAGGCCTTTTCTTGTGAACCTCTAAAGATGAGAGGTTGGCTTGCGGGGATGTGTTTGGGAAATCTATGGCGAGGAAGATTGATTGCCTCCAAGAATGAGAGGTCGAGATTTTGACTTGGCCAAGGGCAAGGGTAATGGTGATGGGAGTATCCTCTAAAATTGAGAGGATGGCTTGGGATTGGTTTAAGATAATGATAAGAGGAAGTCCGAGCTGCGACAACTTTTTGCGATCTTGCGAGAATTCCGGCACCTTTTTGATCATTGGAGAGCTTCTTGAAATGTCGGGGACTTCTGAGTTCTTCTTCTTTTTTTTTTTTGGAAGGCTTCTGAGGAGCTTGGAGTTATATCCGAGATTGTGAGGATTTTAAAATCCTTCTCTTTTTTTTGTTTCTCTTTTTTTTTTTTTTTTTGTTTTTTTTTTGTTTTTTTTTTTTTTTTTTTTGACTTGGAAAGCTTCACGAGGAGTTGAGGATTATCTTTGTCCTTCCTTCATGGCTTGAGATAATTTGCGCATCGCCGATTCTCGAAGCTAACTTCTCGGGCTCGCTTGGACTTTCTCTCAGTATGGAGCAAAAATGATGGCTAAACCGGGTTTCAAAACACGCCGATCTTGAAATGAGAGGGTAGTGTTTAGTAAGGGTGAGGTAATGGCTTTCCTATGGGTGAAAGGTTTCAACCGCAATCCCTACGAGATTAAGTCTTCATTGCTTGCTTAAGCTTTATATGAGAAAAGATCCATGCAAATTCATCGAACAACGAGATGATGATGATGAAAGGGATGTGAGCATATGAGATGCAAGATGGGGAGTTGGTAAGCCCCAATTTGGGAAGGATATCAATGGATTTTCTCACTCCGATTAGTTTAAATATTAATCATTTTCGAAGAATTAGTGGTTGAGCAGCACAAGTGATCATTTTGGATAAAACCATTTCAATTAAGTGTAACGTGGGTGCGCAAATGATGTCTCGAGTCTAGCAAGAAAAGAAAAAAGACTTATATTAAAAATTAGACACTTAACCACTATGTCCAAAATGGACTACAACGACAAATGTCCAGGAAGGACTTAGGTGAAAGAAAAGTACTAGAACCTACGAAGGTTGACTCAAAAGACTATTTTAAAGATAGGTCGCCCCCAATCTAGCCGCTCTTTGCTGTTGAACCATGCATCTATTCTTCGACGCTGGAGACGGGAGCTATTGCAGACCTTTCCATCAGGATTTCCTTGGCAATCTCTTTCTTAATCCAACCACTTTCATCGCCTGCGATGGCTGATTCACCGACCTCACAAAGGAGCGAGTCAAATTCCATTATGCCCACAAGTCTTGGATCACCAAACTCGACCATGTTGACACTCATGTTGTTAGGGAGCGGGTTATTGATGGTATTAGGCCCTTCAGGCATCTCTAACCTCCCTTGCTCAATCAAATTTTGGATTGCCTTCTTCAGGGGGACGCAATCATCTGTCAGGTGCCCGTGGTACTGATGAAAGGCACAATGCTTGGAGGTATCCAAAGGAGCGTTGGGGTTTCTTGGCTGATAATTATCCAAAGGCCGGAGCAAATCTTCTTTTACCAATCCTCTGAAGATATCACTCAAAGGCATCCCAAAGTTTCTCAAGTCTTGGAGCCGGGATACGGATGCATCGGGCTTCTTGGGAACAAAGGAAGTGGCATTGTTCTGATCATGTCCCGCGTAGCCGATCGCCTCTTTGTCTTTAGCGAAAGTGAGAGTAGTTTTGGAGGGAGGAGCCCGATATCCGTAGGCAGTGCAGCGGTCGGCTAATTGTAAGCCTTTTCAAACTTAGCCCGGAATTAACCATTGCACGCAAGTCGGCGTAGGGGAAGTGGCCGAGGGAAGCTCTCAAATGCGGCTTCAAGCATGGCGAAAGATGTCTAAGCGCTCCTCGTCGGAGGAGGAATGGCCATTTCACATAGCTTTAAGTTCCACCTCTTATAGAAATCCCCAATATTCTCATTAGGGCGCTGCATCGTTGTTTGCGGAGTCAACTCTGTTTGTCTCCCATTCCAAGTTGGCTTTGTACTTATACGTGAAAGTGCGGTAATTCTGTTCCCAGTAGCCCTAGCTTAGTGCAATCGGAAAAACCATTTCAAAGCCCACTGACTTCAAAGAGAGACTAAAGTAATCGGCCAAGCTCGGTTTGTGCATCCCTTAGCCTTCATTGCCAAAGTATAGGTGTCCAAGTGAGTTTTAGGGCATGCACTCCCGTCAAACAATTCCAGTGGGCATCACAAACTTGTGAGGCGGGGGACAATCGAGTCGGGATACGTAGGCCGAAGGGCGGTGTTCTTTTGGCGGTCAATTCGCAATCTGTGCTTTCATTTCCTTGTGTTGCTCCATAAACCAAGTCAATTGGGGATCCCAAGGTGGAGCCATAGCGAATTCAAACCAGATCTGAGCTTGAAGAGAGGAGTTACCACCGGCGCACACTTGGTGGAAGGGATACCATATTCAGGGCATAGGTGAAAACTTGTCCTTGGCCCAAATTACCACAGGGAGTGTAGGTAGGAGCTTGGGCAAAAGGATAAAACCCGGCGGCTTCTTTGTTGGCTTTCCATTGGCGAGGAAGGGAGAGCGGATCTGAGGTAGCCGGATAGCTCGGATTTCGGAGTGAGGCCCATAAGTAGGCTTGAGTGTGGGCTGCTTTGTCCTGGTTGTTGAATTGCATGGTGGTTGTGGCAAGGATGCATAACCGAGAGGATCGTGGTCTGGTGATTCTGATGAAACGGGGATGGGGGCTTGGTAACCCGTTGAACCACGAGTGAGAAATGGGTTTGCGGAAGGCTGTATGAGGAGCAAGCGAGCTAGCATCATTACGAGGAGGGGCTCTGACCGTTGCCCCGAACCAAAGCTGTGGTGGCATTCCAAAGCCGTTCTTTGCGAAAGTCCGGATTGATTGGTCCCCAGGCGAGGCGGGATCCCAATTTCTGGCTGTGGCATTCGGGGGTATCCCCAACCATGGGAAGGCATTTCGTGCGACTTTGTCCCAGCTGAGGCATTGCGGCGGCTCGTCCCGTCAGCTGCATGGATCCGGTGGTCTGCGGTTGGGAGCCGGTGACCTAGGGGTCGAGGAGCATGGGCTCTGGTGGTAGTACCGTGGGAGGCCGGTGGTGGCATCTGGAGTAGTCGGGTTGACCAAGAGCGGGATTGTGGTCTTCCTCTTCTTCCACAGTGAAGGTGCCATCCGGGTTGAGGCGGCGGCCAATCCATGGCTTTTGATAGCCTCCATAAGGCTGTTCAGCTGTGCTTCTGGCGCACTCTCATCCGTTCGGCTAGCCGATTCCACTTTGTTGTTCCGTCCCGAGGAGTCCGGGAGGCGGAGTGACGTTGTCCCCATCGTTACCGGTGATGCGGACATTACGAAACCCGGAGTTGAAACAAACGACGAAGGCGACGATGCGCTTGACTCTTCCCAACCGATCAAACGGTGACCGGTGCCGAAACCAATCTTTGTGCGGAGGCTGCGGGGGAGAGACACGAGGGTTCGGATGGCGGGAATTGAAGGTGGGTAGGTGTTTGGGGTCAAGGCTCGTGCAACATGCAATTATTTGTTCATGTTTACTTAAAACACGTTTTATTAACCTAATCGGTTGGAAAAGATTGCTCTTTTTTTTTTTTTGCAAACTACTCGATTCTGGATCGGTGGGCCCCGTCACTACGTCTATAAGCCCCTCGTATTCCACCCGTATTTCGACCTCCCGGGGTGGACGGCCCGGGCGAGGTCCTATAGGGCAAGCGGGTCCCACCGACCGAAAGAAAAACGATTCTAAAAGTCGGCGGGTAATCGAGTCTTAACGAGCATTCGATGTAAATTACGGACAAGGCGACGTCAAAAGTCAAGATCATGTCAGGGGCTCGACGAAAAGTCGGCATGATTTGGGTGATAAGCGTCCACAATTGATCTTGACTTGTCGTCGGTTAAGCCGTAATTAGGCATGGAATATTCATTAATCCTTGATGACTCGGTGTCAATCTTTGGGAGTCGGTGTATAATTTGTGCCGATCGAGCCGAAGTCAAGGCGCCGGTCAATATCTTGGTCAAAGTCTGCGGCGGAAAACCGGCGGAACTTCGGCGATTAGGGTCCCCGAAAGATATTGAGTCGGTATGCCGACAAAGGCTTGAAAGGAAAGGTCTATACACGAGACGGGGCATGACACGAGACCCGGACTAAAAACCAGCCGGGTCTCGGACAAAGTGTGTCACGGACAAGTGCATGGTCGACACGAGGCTCCATGGGATGTTTGGGTAGTCCCGTGCTCATCCGAGAGGCGTAATAAGACCAAACGGACCGCGACAAGGATTTCCCGGGTTAGGGACGTAGTGTGCGGTGTACGGTCACGTGCGCGTAGTGTGCAAGCGATCTATATTCTTTTACGAGAAAAATAGAAATTTTTTATGTGTCTTAAAAAAGGCATGATGCATGATTTTTTTTGAATTTTTTTGAAAATTTTTTTGAAAATTTTATGAACACATAAGCACATAAGCACAAAAATTCCGACAGTTAGGGACATTATTCCGACAGTCAAAATTTTGACTTTTCCGAGGCGGCCAAAAACAAACACGAAAACTGTGCAAAAATCAACACACACAAAGCAAAGGATTTTCAAATGTTGAGACGGAAGTTTGACCCTCAAAAGCTTTTCCTTTTTTTTTTGAAAATAATGATACCGGTACGTGGGATTGTTAGACCACAATTTATCCCCGACTCGTGTTAGGAGGCGATAACGGGAAGTTTAATGGTTTCCACCAATATACCAAATATCATTTTTTTTTAGAAAAAGCTTATCCATATCCCCAGCGGAGTCGCCACTGTGATGTACCCGATTTTTTTTTTTGAAAATCAAACGGAGTCGCCACGCCATTTTTGTTTTAAGGGCCAAAACTTTGAAAAATGCCCGAGATCAGAAATTTAGGTTCGGAGGTCACGTTACGTGCCGGGAAGGACGTTAGTGTGCACCCGGAACGCCTCGTAAAAACGAGTCTTCCAAACATTCAAAATCCTTTGTTATGTGTGTGTGTGTGTGTGTTTTGGCCAAAATAAGTTGAAACTGAGGTAAGTAAAAATTGGGAACTCTTTTTAAGGCTTTAAACTGATCCCATGATTTTTTGGGTGATTTTTGGGTTGAGATTTGGCACTCAAAAGATTTTCGGAAGTTGAAAACCATTTCTGCCAGAATGAAAAAGACAGTTGACCCTTGACTTTGAAATGGACTTTAGGGCTTGAAAATTCCAGAATCTGGGAAAAGTCCGGGAATGAAAAATGTTCAAAACACCTTAAAAAAGGTTTCTGTAAAATAACTTTTCATTTTGGAGATGATTTGAGGGGTCAAAACCTTCTGGAAATCTCAGATCTGAAATCTGGATTTCCAGAAGCTGATGAACTGGCCTCTAAAAGAAAAATTGAAAAAAGGAGTTTTACTCACGTAAAAAATAAATTAAAAATATTTCTGGAAAGCTCTGGATGTTGGCTACAAAAAGTATTTTGTAGTCAACACCCAATTCCAAGTTTTACTGGGTCCAAAAAATAGGAAAATGGACTGAGTTCTCAGAACAATGCTACTGGACAGCAAGATGTTCTTGAGGAGAAATGTGATTTTTGGGGGGTTTGCATCTATGTTCACCCCATTTTCATCCCTAGACTTGATTCCACTACCTTGTGCCAAGTGGTTATCATACTCAAGTCATCCTTGGGGAATTTATGGGGTTTAAACATATCCTTTGCAAAGGGAGAGGGGATCTTTGTAAAGATGAATTTAAAGAGAAAAATCAATTTAGAGATTTAAAATGTAGACCATTTGAGATGGTCATTCATGAAGATGAACTTCAAGATGACCATATTAGGTCTAAACTTAAGTTAAACAAGACATCAAGTAGATCCAAGTGAGAAGAACAAGATGAACAAGAAGTTAAAAGAGGATTTTAGGGTTTTGAGAAGGAGGGCTTTACCAATGGTGACACCCTATCTTCCTAGGCTTGGAATTTGACTTGAGGAATATCAAGATTTGGTGTTTGGCTTGAGGAGTATCAAGGTTTGGTGTGTTTGGTATTTGATTGGGAAAGATTCAAGAGAAAAAGGTGGCAATCAAGGGATTCCCACTGTTTTCTCTCTATATTTCGCCAGAACTTCGTTGCTGTGATCAAATTCCTCTCTTAAACTGAGAGAGGAGGGTTCAATTTATAGGACACTGGAAATGTCATATATGTCCGCGCGGAGGGTTCCCGTAGGCGTGCACTGTTCATCTCGAGGCTGCAGGCTTTGGACAGGAGGAATAAAATTCAAAATTCCAGCACTTTATGTTTTTCAACTTGCCCAATTCGGATTTTTCCAATTTCTTTTGCTTTTTGAGATTCTTTTCCTTGTTTATCTTTAAATGGCAATTCCTAATCTACCCTCACTTTGTTAGAAATGTTAGGAATAGTTAGAAATGTTAGAAATGTTAAAACTTTCGTTAACTTTCTAACGAAAACGCTACCAACTCAAATTGGAGCACTTACACTACCTACCAGAGGCTGGTCAACATGATGTTCAAATAGCAGATAGGGGACACCATGGAAGTATACATCAACGATATGGTGATAAAGTCAAAGAAAGCTGAAGATCATGTCCGGGATCTTACTCAAGCATTTGACATCCTGGACAAGTTCAACATGAAGCTGAACCTAGCAAAGTGCAATTTTGGCATGAAATTCGAAAAATTCTTGGGCTACATAGTGAAGCAAAGAGGGATAGAGGCAAGCCCAGAGAAAATAAGAGCCATCATCAATGTAACGTCACCCAAATCCATAAAAGATGTTCAAAGATTGACAGGGAAAGTGTCAGCATTGAATCGATTCATCTCAAAATCCTCAGACAGATGCAAGCCGTTCTATGACATCTTGAAGAAAAATTCCAGATTCGAGTGGACTGAAAAGCATGAACAAGCCTTTCAAGATTTAAAGATGTACCTGTCAACGCCTCCCCTCCTCTCAAAGCCTCAAGAAGGTGAGCCATTATGTGATTACTTAGCTGTCTTCGAAACCGCAGTTAGTGCCTTCCTGATCCGTGATCAAGATGGTGTCCAGCAGCCAATATACTATGTAAGTAAAACACTGCTCGATGCGGAAACCAGGTATTCACACCTTGAAAAGTTAATATTAGCTTTAATTTCTGCTTCAATTAAGTTAAGGCATTATTTTGAAACTCATATCATTGTCATTCGTACTAACTACCCAATAAAAAGTGTAATGAGAAAACCAGAGATGTCAGGAAGGATGGCCAAATGGTCCATTCAACTAAGAACTTATGACATCAAGTATGAGCCTAGAACAGCAATAAAATCACAAGCAGTTGCAGACTTTGTGGCAGACTTTAGTCCAAGCATGCAACCAAAAGTAGAACTTGAAGTCCAACAACTCCAAGATGGGGACATCCTGAGGAAGTGGACTCTATTCATAGATGATGCTTCTAATATGAGGGGCACAGGGTTGGGTGTTGTCCTAAAGTCACCACAAGGGGACATCATACCCCAGGCCATTAGTTGTGATTTTAAAGCCACCAATAATAAAGCAGAGTACGAAGCCTTAATCGTGGGCCTGACCGTGGCTCTAGACATGAACATTAAAGCAATACAGGTATATAGTGATTCATTATTACTTGTCAATCACTTTAATGGTTCCTATGCAGCAAAAAATGCCAAGATGACAGCTTACTTGGGCATTGTGAAAATCCTAGCAAGCAAATTTCAAATCTTCTCTTTTGAACAAATACCCCTAGAAGAGAACTCTCAAGCAGATGCATTGGCCAATCTTGGATCATCTTTCAAAAGCTTATCTCAGACCAATATACCAATCATACATGTTGACATCCCTGCTGTGGAAAGGTTAGAACTTTTCTGCACAGATGACGACATTCCAGACAATCAAATGGAGATATCTTGGACGATGCCAATAATAAAATATCTTCAAGATGGCACCATCCCTGATGAGGAAAAAATGCTAGAGCATTCAGGGTAAGGATTTCAAGATTCGTATTAATTGATAATGTGCTGTTTAAGAAATCATTTGCAGGTCCATATTTGAGATGTCTCGAAGTTGACAAAGCCAATGAAGTCCTAAAAGAGTTACATGAAGGATCATGTGGTAACCATTCTGGGGGCAGAAGCTTATATACAAAGGCTCTAAGAATGGGTTATTACTGGCCAACAATGCGTCAAGATGCTGCCATCTTTGCCAAGAAATGTGATTCCTGCCAGAGGCATAGCGACATCTTGCATCAGCCCGCAGAATTAGTTCATCCAATCCTCTCTCCTTGGCCATTCATGAGGTGGGGAATGGATATAGTGGGAAAATTACCTAAAGCTCCTGGAGGGAAAGTATTCTTGCTTGCAATGACTGATTATTTCTCTAAGTGGGTTGAGGCTGAATCCTACGTGCAAGTTCGTGATAAAGAAGTCATATCCTTCATTAAGAAAAATATATTTAGTAGATTTGGCATCCCCTCTGAAATAATATGTGACAACGGCTCCCAGTTCATCAGCAAGAAGACGCAGGATTTTCTTACTAGGTGGGGAGTTAAGATGGTGACATCCTCACCTGTGCATCCTCAAGCTAATGGCCAGGCAGAATCAAGTAACAAAATAATCATCAATAACCTAAAGAAGAGGCTAGATAAAAAGAAAGGAAGATGGGTAGAAGAGCTCCCATTTGTCCTTTGTTCAGATAGAACCACACCAAAGAACGCGACAGGCCAAACCCCTTATTCCTTAGTATTTGGAGCAGAAGCAGTCATCCCGGCAGAAGTCGTCGTCCCCACTGCCAGATTCAAGATGTTGACACCTGAGCAGAATGATGCCAACCTGAGTCATGATCTAGATACCATTGACGAGCTAAGGGACTTTGCCAAGATCAGAATAGCAGCATATCAACAAAAGATTGCTAGATCCTACAATAAAAATGTTAGATTACGAAAATTCCAAGTTGGTGATCTAGTCTTCCGAAAGGTGTTTCAGAATACAAGAGAGCCCAATGCTGGAAAGATGGCTCCCAAATGGGAAGTGCCATACTTAGTAGATGCCAAAGCAGGTAAAGGCTCCTATTGGCTGTCAACCCTAGAGGGAGCAAGGATTCCCAGAAGCTGGAATGCCATTCACCTCAAATCCTACTTTATGTAAGTGTCCATGATTATTTTACATTGCAAATAAAACCAAGGTACGATCTTTACCATTCTAGTTTCAATAAAAGTACTTGTTTCCATTTTTGTTTATTTTATTGGAATGATTACTGACTTAAGCATCGGAGGGGCGTTAGCTAAGCTAATGCCCACCCCTAACATGTTTCTGTTTTGCAAGGAAACAAGAAGCATTTGAATAAAACTCATTAGTAAACTAAGATGTTATTATCCTTCCAAGAAGTTAACATCTTAAATCAGGTACGACCTTTTTTTTCTTACTTTCTGTTTAAAAAGTATTTTTATAGTTCTAGCACTTTTTTACTTTCTTTTATCAAATAAAATGTGACATCAGAAAAGATGTCGAAATCTCTCATTGACTTGTTATTTTGCAAGAAGTTGACATCTTAAATCAGAAGTCTCCAATTCATTCCAAATCCTCGTGAAAACAACCGTTTTGAGACTGGCCATCTCACCTCCGTTTAAGGTACTTAATCCCTTCAAAGGTTTAAAGAAATTACTTTCTTTCTCATAAAGGTTTAAACACCTTACCTGGAGCGCACGATGTCAACCTTGGTTGAGGTGTGTGATGGGCCTGTATGTTTAATATATACGAATTACCCATCTCCACTCAATCAATGTGTTAGACCCTAAGATTTTTACAATTGGTTATGACACATACGTGTCATCTAAGAACAAACGGTTATTGACATTTACATGTCAATCTAAGTAATTGCAAAGGATTTCTACATCCACTCGCAAGTTGTTACTATCTACGAAGAGGTTAACATGTCAACCTCCTAAATTCATTTTTCACAAAGATGCTTGAGAGAAGTTTTTCACCAAAACCCAAGCAAGAGTTTTTACCTACCAAAAGCATAAAAGTGTTGGACCAATCCAACACTTGAAAAAGCAAATTGTCTTGGCCCTTATGGGCCGATTACAAACCAAAAAATTGTCTTTGGGACGCAGCCCAATTCAAACCAAAGTTTTCCAAACCAAAATTTTTACCAAAAGAACCATCTTCTTTTTTCCTTCATGGGGTGGCTACTGCCACTGATGTTGTTGCTGCTCCCTCTTCAAAGATGTCATCATCCTTAGCAGCTGAAGATCCTTCTCCTACCTCCTCTCCCTTAGCATCCATGGCCTTCAAGAGGGAACGTTATTGTTCAACATCCCACTCTCTGTGCTTCCCAACATCAAATTCCTCCATCATTTGAACTTTAATATCTATCATGCTTCGGGCAGCGGAGGCCATCATGTTCTTCTTTACATCTTCAATCTCCTACAGCTGGGTATCTTGGAGGGAAGACATTCCTTTCATCAAGATTTCCACCTCCTTATGTAGATCTTCATTCTTCTTAGCTGAAGCCTCCTTCTGTTTCTTGATCTGTATAACCTCCAGCACCAACTTCCTATTCCTTTCCTCAAGACTGCTCATTCTTGTCTTAGCTGCATCAACACCCTGCAAAAGCCAAAACTTGATCAAATTCTGAGATGCATTATTCAAATAAAATTCCTTTGAAAAACTCTATTTTTTCAAGAAACTGTAAGTGTCCCAATCTGAACCGCCAATGTTCCTTCAGCCCAATTTAACGACTTCCATGTCGAATAAACAACTAAGGGCATTTCGGTCATTTCCTAAGGCAATTTAAACAAAAAGGGCCTTAAAGAAATATCAAAAATAGGTCAAAAACCGGTTGGGAAGAGTCATTTCCAAGAAATTGACCAACTTTACATTAAATGCAAGCAGCCAAAACTGCTTTCTGCAGAGTCAGGCACGCCTACACTCTCGTCCGCGCGGACAGGAATGAGACTCAGTCTCGTCCGCGCGGATATCTTTGTAACCTAAAATCTGCCTATAAATACAATCATTCTCTCTCAGTTTAACAAGGCCAACCATTCAAACCCTACTGTTATATTCGAAAAATATCCAGAAAACAGCTTATACACCAAACAAAAACACAAAATCCCAACACAAATCTTGATCAAATTCAAGCCCCAAACACAAATTCAAGGAAGATAGGGTACAACCATTGGTAAACCCTCCTTCTCCTTACTTTAATCTCCCACATCCATGCATACATCTCATATTTTAAAGATGTAACTTGTTCATATACTTGTTCTTCATTTCTTGCCCTAGATCCAAGAGGATCTCCATGGATCTCATTTCCATGGATGATTCTCTATAAGGATCAACATTTCCTTTAATTTGTTGTCTCTCTTCTTACATTAACTAGTTGTTACTTCATCTCTTGACCTAAAGTGTGGTCACCTTGGAGTTCATCTCCATGGATGATCACACTAAATGGTCCATATTCTTACTTTCACTTTCCTTTTGTGTTATTGGTGCTTGTTTGACCTAAAATGTAGTCATCTTGGGATAAATTTCCATGGATGACCATTTTAAAAGGTCTAAATTGTCTTTACTTCCTTAAAAATGTTTTTCCTAACCTAAGATCTTCACCTTGGAACAATTTCCATGGATGAAGATCATTAAGGTTCCTAGGTTACAAAAAGGGTGAAGTTGATACAGTGAGTTTAAAGATTTCAAGGATGATCATCTTAATGACCACCTTAGAAATCCACTCTAAAGTTGATACATCCTTAACCTAAAATCAATTTTCATACATTAACCTTTGTTTTATGTTAAATCTCCCCATCCCAAGCAAATGAAATGCTTTCAAGTCCTAATGTACCCTAAGGATGGCTTGATATAGTAGATCACCACTAATCATGTTTAAGTGATCACTAATCAAAGCCTAAGGAAAGTGGGGACAAGCATGGATGCAAATCCCAAAAATGTTTTTTTAACACTTTCAGTTGCAAAAACTCCAGTTCTGATTCTGTAACTCCAGTTTACATTCTGGAATTTACAGAATCAGACTGGAAAGCTGCAAAAAAAGAATATTACTGTCCCATCCGCGCGGACAGGAATGAACATCCCTCTGATCTGCGCGGACAAGAATGCAAGGGACATACATTTTGTTTTTTTCAGTCATTTTTCACTCACAGAAGCATATTGTTTTGGTAAACTTCAGTCCAGTCCAGTCAAAACTTCATTTCCAGAAAATTCCTTTTGCAAAACACACACACACACACACAAATGGTTTTAAATTAGGAAGACTCGTTTTATGAGGCATTCCGGGTGAACCCTAACGTTCTTCCCGGAATGTAACGTGACCTCCGAACCCATTTTCTCTAATTTTGGGCATTTTTCAAAGTTTTGGCCCTTAAACTAAAAACGGCGTGGCGACTCCGTTTGATTTTTCAAAAAAATGAAAATCGGGTACATCACAGTGGCGACTCCGCTGGGGATCAAAAAATGAGCTTTATCTTTTTTTAAAAAAAAAAAAATTTTTTTAAAAAAAAGAAAAGCTTTTGTGGGTCAAACTTCCGTCCCGGTATTTGAAAAACATTTGTACTGTGTGTGTGTGTTGGTTTTGCACATTTCGTGTTGTTTTGACTGTCCCGAAAGAATCGATATCTTGACCGTCGGACTCATTTCCTTAACTGTTTGAATCTTGTGCTTATGTGCTTATGTTTTTATTTGCTTTCAAAAAAAAAAAATTCAAAAATATTTTCAAAAAAAATTCAAAAAAAAAAAATTCAAAAATATTTTCAAAAAAAAGTCAAAAAAAAAAAAAAAATCATTTTCAAAATTTTTTGCATACATCATACTCTTTAAGACACATGTGAAAATTTCTATTTTACTCAGAAAAAGAAGATAGACTGTCCGCACACTACGCGCACTTGGCCTTACACTGCACACTACGTCCTTAACTCGGGGAAATCCCAGTAGCAGCCCGTTTGGCCTTACTACGCCTCTCGGTGCGAGCACGGGACTACCCAAACATCCCTTGGAGCCTCGTGTCGACCATGCACTTATCCGTGACACACTTTGTCCGAGACCCGGTTGGTTTTTAGTTTGGTCCGTGTCGTGCCTTGTCTGTGTATACACCTTGCCAGTCCAAACCTTAGTCGGCATGCCAAGTCAATATCTTTCGGGGACCCTAATCAGTCGAAGCAATGCCGGTTTTCCGTCACATACTTTGACTAGATCTTGACTGGCGCCTTGACTTTGACTTTGACTTGCATAACTTATGCACCAACCCCCGACATGACACTGAGTCATCAAGGATTAACGATTATTCCATGCCTAATTACGACTTAACTGACGACGGGTCAAGATCAGTTACGGAAGTTTATCAGTCAAAACCATGCCGACTTTTCGTCGAGCCCTCGGACACGATCTTGACCTTTGACGTCAGCTTTGTCCGTAATTTACATCGAATGCTCGTTAAGACTAGATTACCCGCCAGACTTTAGGATCGTTTTTCTTTTCGGTCGGTGGGACCTGCTTGCCCTACGAAACCCTTGTTCAGGGTTACAGGTTGAGGGTCCGCAGGCGTAGTGATGGGTCCCACTGATCCAGGAATCAGAGTAGTTTGCGAAAAAGAAGAGCAATCTTTTCCAACCGCTTAGGTTTAATAAAATACATTTTAAGTAAACAAGAACAAATAACTGCATGTTGCATGAGCCCTAAGCCCAAACACCTATCCTCCTTCACTCCAAAATATCTGAACCCTCGTGTCTTCCCCCCCCCCCCCACAGCTCCTCACAAAGCTTGGTTTCGGGCGCCGGGCCACCGTTTGATCAGTTGGGAAGAGTCAAGCACATCGTCAGCTTCACTATTTGTTTCGACTCCGGGTTTCAGAATGTCTGCCTCAGCCGGTAACGATGGGGACAACATCACTCCGCCTCCCGGGACTCCTCAAACAGAACAACAGTGGAATCAGTTAGCAGAACAAATGAGATTACGACAGGAAGCACAGTAATTCATTCCAATTGTGTGTGACCCAATAGGATTATATTATGTTGGCAATGAGTCCGATCAAATCGACCCTCATAAAACATAAGCGGACTCTAGCAAGCCATTATGTCTACCATATTAATATAACGTAAGAGTTCACGTTTCCAATGGTACACTTCCATTTCTCCCTTTGTCTCACGATGTTATATTGAACACAAGTCATGGTCCACGTCAACTTGTATTTGTTCAATGCTTTCTCGATACTGAGTATAATGATAATCCAATCGAATTGGGGTATGGCCATACACTTTCATCATTATCACTCATCGAGGGGCCCAAGCAAAACATCTCTCTTTCGAGGGACAAATTCCATCTTGACTTATCATCATTCCCATCATGTATCCGATCATGCCAAAGATAGCCTTTATAAATATCGTGTTAAGATATCGTTTGACTAAAATCAAACATAACTTTCATCATATGTAAGGTCATGATAATCTCAGGTCTAGGGACTAAATGAAGCGACCATATGAGATTTAATTATGACATTTGACCATGACATAAATCTCATATGGGTCAAGTCCAGTCACTTGTTCACTAATAAGTACCCATAAATTTAATGTGCATCTCTATGCATATAATCATCATATGATTATCCATTAACATTTATACTAATTATTCACTTAATAATTAGGGACGGAGATTATTACAATAAATATGCAAAATATATAATAATCAAATAATAAACTTTCTCTATAATCAAGGATAAAGATGATACATAACGGTTTAAGTTAAACATAACTAAAGCCTAAGGCATTACACCAATAGTAAAGTTGTACACGTGCCTCCTTACGTCCCAGAAGTGAGCCGCAGCTCTCAAGAGATCCCAATCCGGCATGAGCTCCTTCAAAGCCCAAACCGCTTTCATCCCATAACAGCCCTCGAAAAAATCCTTGCTTTGCCTCGTGTGGTGTCGTACCCACGACTGGAAATTATCCAAATATCGCTCTTGCATCTGAGACAATAACCTGGGAATTGAAGCCATGAATAACAAAGGAAACCTCCAAAAGTTCAAAGGGAAAATCAGTTTTTTTATCAGAAGCAAACGTAATGTTTTCAAAATTGCAAAAACTGGACAGCAATTTAAAACAAACTAGAATTGAAGCCCAGTCCGGTCGGACTGTTTTTCAAGTTAACTTGGTCAACTCTGCAGCCAGCTGCCTCAAAACTCAGGAACATTTCCAAACCACCTCTTGTTCAAGCCTTGTCTAAACTACGTGCATCCATAGTTTAAATCATTCACTGCTGACACCACATCCGCCCCGGGCTCGTGCAACAGTGCAATTAATTAAATAACAATGCATGTAGATATAAATTTTGACTAGTTCGAATTTTTATGTATGTCCCATTATTATTTATTTTTGATCAACCTACTTGCTTATTTGCCAAAAATAAAGGAAGGTAATCACTAAATAAATGTTCAAAATACAAGGGTTCGCCTCAAAGGCCCTTTCAAGTACAAGTCAAATTGTTTAGGCAATACACACTTTTGTCTAAAAATAAATAAAAAAAGAGGACTACTCAGAGTCCTGCTCGTCATCCGAGCACTCGTAATACTGCCCCGCCGCAGTCGAATCCATCGAGGACAGGTAATCCCCAAATTCCTCAAGGCGGGAATACGAGAAAGGCCGCCTTCGCGTGTGTGTCCCCGAGGACTCTCCTCGCTCGTGTCCCGAATACGAAGAGTGACGAGCTCCGAACCCCGTCGTCTCACCAGAGAACTGGCTGAACCCCTGCGTAAAGTCTGCCCCACCAGTCGTGGAGGCAGACGAGTCTCTCGCTGCAGACGGCCTAGACGGCATCGGCTCATGCACAGCCGCGCTCCTCCGGGAACTACACCTCAGGAACTCCATGAGTCTCCTGGCATAGTTGGCTATCCCATCCATACGTCTCACGGCCTGGTTGTAAGTACGGCCAGACACCTGCAAATCAGGAAAGTCGTCAAAAGACAAACAGACAGCACAGATGCAACATTTGCAGAATGCTACTATCAAGTACAGAAAATCGAAACAAAGCACTCACCGAGGCATCGGGATCCACTCTGTACCGAGGCCTCACCTCCTCCGGAATGGGAACCGTCAGCCGCCTGCGAGAACCATCAGGCCCCTCATATGCCAGTCGAGCGCGAGGGAGCGGGTAGTCCCGGGGATACGCAGGGCCCTCGCCCTCCCTGTGCACACCTGCAGGCTCCTCAGCCTCGTCCTCAAGAAAACATCATAGTCGGCGTTCTCTATGATGAACTCAGCGTAAGACACGCCCTACCTGTACCGCTGCAAATCCTCCATCGGTATCAACATAGGATGCTGCATGTGTAGAGGCGGGTCCATCGGAACCAAAGGAATGGACCCCAGACCATGCTGATAAGCCACCCTCTCTCACAAATACATCGCATCGCAATGAAGCCCCACCATCCGCTTCCGCCGACCAGTGACGTCCCTAGCAGCATGGACCATAAAAGCATCGATCCGGCTCCACCAAGTCTGCTGGATCCGCGGAGAAAAGTCTCGGCTCATGGCCAAAGACACCTCCTCATAAGTCAGTCGAGTGCTCTCCCTCGACTTGGCCGGCTTCCTAGCCACTTTCTGCCAAATCAACATGGCAGGGAACAAGGGCGCATACTCCTCCCTGATCTCCTACCTCTGCGGGTGGAACACCTCCAGGAACCACACCTGTCAAATACATGGAAAAGGAAGAAAAAAAGAAGAAAGGAACTTAGATCCAAGGCAAACACAAAACAGCCTAATGTGTTCTCCTCTCCCCGCGAGAACCTATCCAAAGCATGGTAGAGCTCGGCCAGACCAGCCTCTCCCCATACAAACCCTCTCATGGCCTCCAGGTTAGTCAGTGAGCCGAGTAGAGGAAAGTGACATGACATGTCAGCAGTGGGAAACAGGGTAGCTGACAAGGCAAACCATAAAAACCCTCGAGCCAGACGCTCTGCTGTCATCCTCAGGGACCCTGCCAAATACTCCTCAATCCCCCTCCTCAAATGAGCCTCCATCGGCCCGTACCGAATACCCAAGCCCCTGGCATCGGTAATGTCAAAACCCAGCAGCCCCGACAACTGCTCCGGGGTGTAGCCATCCACCCACACAAGTGTGTTGCCCCAGAATGGCAACCCCGTAATCGCCGCAAAATCAGTGGGAGTCACAGTCGCCTCCCCCACCTGAAATGGAACGTTTGGGTCGTGTCCCACCAGTACTCGCTCAGAGCGACATGCAAAACCCTCGCCCTCTGCATCGAAGCCATCGCAGCCACTGCGCTGATAAAGCCTGCCAAATAGGAGTCAACCACGAACTGCCTTGGACTCCTCTACCCATCTCGAGCCTCGTCTGGGAGCATCTCCCACAGTGCTCGGACCGCCTCAAAGGCTCCCCTGCTCTTCAAGTTACGAACATCAACCGGCCCTCGCCCCTGCAGGTGAACACGGCAAAAGTACGTTACTACAGAAACAACATCTACAGAATGCACAAACGCATATCAAAATGATGAAACACAGATATAGCTATTTTCCCCTAAAAATATTCCTGTCCAAGTCAGAATATTCACGGTTCAGCTTTACAAACATTTCGAAAAATCCGTCGAATTCGGAACTTTCAAAACCTTTCGAAAATATCCGTCGAACCCGGAATTTTCCAAACATTTCGAAAAATCCGTCGAATTCGAAACTTTCAAAACCTTTCAAAAATACCCGTCGAACCTGGAATTTTCCAAACATTTTGAAAAATCCGTCGAATTCGGAACTTTCAAAACATTTTGAAAAATCCGTCAAATTCGGAACTTTCAAAACATTTCGAAAAATCCGTCGAATTCGGAACTTTCAAAACCTTTCGAAAATATCCGTCGAACCCGGAATTTTCCAAACATTTCGAAAAATCCGTCGAATTCGGAACTTTCAAAACCTTTCGAAAAAACCGTCGAATCCGGAACTTTCAAACATTTCAAACATTTCGAACATTTCGAAAAATTACTCCGTCCCAAATTAAACTTACTTTAATTTCGGAAAACACCCCTAGACATGGAATTTTGCAACCAAAATTTTTATGTCGTCTACCCATAATGTCAATTGAACTAAGCTCTAATCAATTTCGACAAAGGCACATCGCAAAGTCAAAAGCCCCAATTCGGGCACCAAGAACCCTAACTCAATCCTAATCAAATTCCTAAAATTTAAGAATGCACATTCTGAAAATTAACGGAATTTAGAGGATGTTTACCTGTCTCGCGATCCCTTCCTTGGATTTGTGATTGTCCCAAGCCGGATAAAACTCGGTTGAATCCATGGGAAGAGCGGTGGTCCAAATGGTCCTCACCAACCTCGCTCTCTCGTTGTCGGTCCTCCTATGACGAGCCCGTGGTCCTAAACTGGCATCCATAATGATTATCCCGCGAAGATTCGAACAAAACTCGCAAAAGGGGGAAGATTTTTCTCTCTTTTCTCTCTTCTCTCTCACCTGAATATGGAAGAATTTGGACGGGTTTGCGTCGGCCTAGTGCTGATTTGAATCTGGTCAAATTGAGTCTCAGTCCGGCTGGACTCTTTTATAGGCTAAAAGATTCCTTGCCACTTTGGCCCCTCAGCTTCCCACAATTTCAATTTTACCCCTTTTGGCTCCCAAAAGTGTAAAATTTCCCCAGTTAGACCTTTCTAACACCCCCTCCCCGAGGTTAAATCCTAGTTAGACATTTCTAACATTCCGTCTCCAGACGTTAAAATTTCCAGTTAATTCTCACTAACGTTCGTCTCCAGATGTTAAATCTCAAACCGACGTTTGGCATTCAAACGCTCATCTCCGTCTCAAATCGACGTTTGACATTCAAACGCTCATCTCCGTCTCAAATCGACGTTTGACATTCAAACGCTCATCTCAGTCTCAAATCGACGTTTGACATTCAAACGCTCATCTCCGTCTCAAATCGACGTTTGACATTCAAACGCTCATTCCCGTCTCAAATCGACGTTTGACATTCAAACGCTCATCTCCGTCTCAAATTTACGTTTGACATTCAAACGCTCATCTCCGTCTCAAATCGACGTTTGACATTCAAACGCTCATCTCCGTCTCAAATCGACGTTTGACATTCAAACGCTCATCTCCGTCTCAAATCGACGTTTGACATTCAAACGCTCATTCCCGTCTCAAATCGACGTTTGACATTCAAACGCTCATCTCCGTCTCAAATCGACGTTTGACATTCAAATGCTTATTTTCGTCCCAAATCGACGTTTGACATTCAAACGCTCATTTCCATCTCCAGACGTTAAATTTCCATTTAGTTCTCACTAACGTTCGTCTCCAGACGTTAAATCTCAAATCGTCTACAGACATTAAACCACAATTCATTTCCAGACGTTAAAGTTCCCATTGGTTTTCACCAACATTCATCTCCCCGGTCGTCAATCGTAAGCCCGACCATCCCATTTCAGCGGCCATCAAGGTAAGCCCGCACAACAATCCCTCTTCGGCCATCCTAGTAAGCCCGAATATCTTTTCACTCCAGTAAGTGAACGCTCATCTCCCCGGCAGTCATCGTAAGCCCGACCATCCCATTTCAGTGGCCATCAAGGTAAGCCCGCACAAAAATCCCTCTTTCGTCATCCTCGTAAGCCCGAACACCCTATCCCCAGCTGACAAGACAGCGGCCAACCAATGTAAGCCCGCACAACCACCTTTCAAGAAAGCCTTTCCGTCAAATCCGAAATAATCCCACTTAGGTTCAGACGCCTCACAATAGTCTCCATTCAGGTTCAAACGCCTCACAATGGTCCCACTTAGGTTCAGACGCCTCACAATAGTCTCCATTCATGTTCAAATGCCTCACAATGGTCCCACTTAGGTTCAGACGCCTCACAATAGTCTTCATTCAAGTTCAGACGCCTCACAACAGTCTCGCTTAGGTCAAGGTCCCCACGAGCGGCCCTTGCACCTACGAACTACGATCGGCTTGATTCCCGCTCGGGATATGTAGGAATCCTTCTGCTAAGAGTCCAGTCAGCTGACCTCTCAGGTCTCTTCAAGTAAGACATCCCCCGATTTGGATCCTTATCTTTTTCAACGACCCCACTTCCTTCGAAAGTGACGTCGCTGAGGGGCTAACTATAAGTACCCAAATTCGGATCGTCGAAATCCGTTAAAAGTTAACCGGAATCCGTTAACTGGCCCGTTAAACTCCCCGTTCTCAAGCCAACAAGACGTCTCGGGACTGCCCCGTGCATCCCAACGTCAAAGCGTACTCAACACACGTTATCACACGTAAAAGTACAGCTTTTCCTGAAAAAAAAACACTTTCCGGCACTTTCCGAGGGCGTTTCGAACATTTTTCGTACAATTATTTAAAAAATAGGCAAAACCGGGAATAACGGGACGAAAACCCTAGCCTAGGTGAGTCACAGGGGAACGTGGCACACATGCCACAGCCCTCTAGTCAACATCAATCAGATTTCAAAAGGAAAAGACCAAAATGCCCCTGAGATTGAGTCACAGTCCGTCCAGACTGTTTTACAGGCAAAACAGAATTGCCAACAAGTCCTCCCATTTTTCAAAATACCACAAAACCCCCCCAAATTGAGGATAAGTCCGTCCGGACTGTTCTGCAATTTCACCCTATAAATACAAGGGCTGTCAAAACATTTAAAGAAGGAAAAATATTACTCTCTTTTCACAAAGCCCACGGCATAAACACATCCTACCCCCTCCCGAGCCCCGTTTTGTCTCGATTTACGTGAAAACCTCGTCTTTCAATCAAACAACCTCAAAACACCCTTCCAAACACTAAATTGTATCCCGTATACGTCAACCGAGCCAAAAGAGTCAACCCCTTGCCATAGGTAACACTCTCTCTACCTAAACACTCGTTCTATCTCGGTTTACGCGTCAGTCGCTACAACCGTTTCGGTCGAAAGTCATTGAAATGTAGACGTCACTATCTACGGGGTTCGATACGTTTTAGTCCAAGATCCTCTTCTCTCCCGTAAGAGAAGTAATCTAGGGTTAAAACGGCGTTCCGGCCCCGTTCTTTACTTTTATGTGATTTACGGTCCAGATCGTTTGATCCGTTGACTCGTAATTTCATAGTCCGAACCATTTGGTTCGTGATAGTCATTTACTAGTCCGGATCGTTTGATCCGTTGATTGTCATTTAAATTACGCAACTTTACAAGTTCGAGCCGTTTGGTTCGTTGATCACACCTTTACAGTTCGGATCGTTTGATTCCGTTGATACCGCATTTTAAATACTGTCATTTACAAGTCTGAGCCGTTTGGCTCGTGATAGTATTTACTTATCAAAGTCCAAGTTGCAAAACGATTCGTTGATCGCATCTCATTTAATTCTTTTTTCCCGTAAAATCGCTAACAATGTAATGCCCGGTTCAAAACCGGAGTTCGTCATTCGAACTCTCTTTCAAAACGCGCAAGTGACGTTTGGCATCCAAACGATCATCTTTAAACTCAAAACCCGACGTTTGACATTCAAACGCTCTTTTCTTAAAAGTCAACATTTGACACTTAAGTTAAAGATTCAAACTCGTCATTCGCACCTCTTTTCCTAAGAAAATCCAAAACCGACGTTTGCCATTCAAACACTCGCTTTTTCCAAAAATCATAAAATCAATGTTTGACATTCAAACCAAGATTAAGTTTGTCATTCAAGCCCCCATTTTCAAAATGCAAACACACACACACACACAATTTCGAGAAAGGTAGAAAGACTCGTCATACGAGGCATTTTGGGTGATCTCAAAATACTCTTCCCGAAACGTAACGTGACCTCCGAACCTAACAATCTCCGGTACTAAAAAGCCTTTTATAAAGTTTTGGCTACCAATCAAAACGTCCAATTTTCAAAGCCTTTTCCATGTTTTTGCTACCAATAAAAAGGACACCCTTTTTCAAGCCATTTTTCAATGTTTGGGCTCAAAATACAAAACCGCGTGGCGACTCCTCTCCTTCCCGAAAGCGAGGTCCCAAACATCCGCGAAAGTGTGAATGTGGTGCCCAAATTTTTGTTGGATTCACGCGAGTTTGAAGACATCCGGTTTAATTTGAAAAACGGAGTCGCCACGCCATTTTGATTACCTCAAAACTTTGAAAAAAAGGTTTTTTATGGGTTCGGAGGTTAAGTTACCCCTTGGGAAGAACGTTTGGCGTTCACCCAAGGTGCCTTGCCGGAGCAAGTCTCCCATGATTTCATTAATCGTGCTTGCTTGCGTGCTTTCTTGTGTGCATGTGTTTGAAAATAAGGAAGGAATGTCCCAAGTCGTCTTCCGGACGTACAAACCATTTGTTGGTTGTCGCTCGGGATTTCTTGGAATTTTATGTATTTGGAATTATGATCCCGTCCTCATCTTATGACTTGTGATCATCGCATTTTAACCTCGGGACCCTCGGGACTTGCGTGATCGAGAGAATGACTCTCTTTTGGTCAAAGATGAGGTTCTTTAGAAAAGGAAGGTCCTTAGCCCATCAATCCTACGCTTTAAGACGGTCGAGCTCATATAGAGGCTTCATACTCTTTCTTAAGCGATAATCGGAGATATAGGGTTCAAGGTGGTCCCTTTCCAAAGAAATCGTGGAACCTTTAATGGAAGGAACGATGTAAAGATAAGACCTTTACACCGGTCCGTTCCAAGGTTGCTAATGGGGGAAAGGGGGAAATGCATGTAAAAATGACACTTTAGTGAAAAGATGACATTTTTGGGTTGCAAATGATGTTTTTGGTTCCAAGAAGTGATCTTTATGGTTTGAAGAAGTGATTTTGTGCAAAGAATGCATTTTTATGTTGGAAAATAGCATTTAATGTACAAGTGATGCATGAAAATGGCAAAGAATGGTTTTTTAATGCAAAGTATGCATTTTTAAGTATGAAAATGAGTTTTTGGGTGCAAAGAATGCATCTTTAATGTGAAAAGGGATTTTGAATGCAAAGGATGCAATTTTTAGTGCAAAAGGAATGATTTTAATGCATGAAAATGGGCTTTAGGTGCAAAGGATGCACCTTTATGTATGAAAATGGTATTTTAATGAAAAGATGTCATTTTATGTACATAGATACTATCTAAATTGCAGATAGACATAAGATTATAGCATTATGGGGGTTAACATCAGATTACAGCTTGAAAAGATGAGGAATCTGCAAACTGGCTACTTATGTCGCGTGACATAGGCTGCCTATGTCGCGTGACATAACAAGCCATTTTGCAGAAACCTAAACAGCTGAGATTTGCAGAGGTAACAAGGCACCAAAATTGTGACGACCCCAACCCTAGGCACTCATTTTAAATATTAAATTATATGCTTTTAATATTTATGCTAGCTTTATGTGTTCAATTATGTCTTTAAAATTCTAAATTAAGATAAATTGGGTGAAAAGTAAATTTAGGATCTTATAAGAATTTATTGGACATTAAATAAAGAACTAGGGGGAATAAAAATAAATGGAAATATGATAAATAGTGTAGGGAGGTTAAATGAGTAGGATGAATTAATGGGATAAGATTTATTTTAATTTAAAATGGGTGGGGAAAGCCTTGCTAATTTCCCATGGGGGGGCCATTTTGTAGAAGTCCTCCCTCCCTTGCCAAGTGTCCTCCCTCCCTCACCTCTCTTACTTCCTTCCCCTCCTTCTCCCTCCTCCATCATTCCTTCATACTTTCTCCTACAATATCCATGGAAGAGTTCTTGAAAGCCTCCCTCTCCTACACTTCTACCAAGACCCATTTCTTGTCCATTTGAAAATCTAAGTGTCCTTTTGTGAGTAGAACACCTCAAGGAGTTGATCAAGCCAAGAAAAGCTCCATTTCATCTTGTATTGCCAAAGGTAAGTTATTATGACCCTTTTCTTTCTTTGAATGATCATGAATATAAATGTTATTGTGGATGTTCTATTGAAGGTGATGATTTAGAACTTTGTTGGTTTCATAGAAATATTTTGGTTTATGGATGTTGACTTGATCTAGGGCTAAGACATGATTTCAAGGAGTTAAATGAGTAGATTGAAGTTACCAAAGTTGGAAATGCCCTTTAGCTTCATCACTTAGAATACCTTTGGTTGGAACTTTGGGATTTGAGAAACTTGTTGTTGTTCTTGCTGTTTTTACCATTTCTGGGCCGAGGCACGAGTCGTGCCCCTTGGCACGAGTCGTGCCCTTGGCCCAATCGTGACCACGAGTCATTCCTAGGGGGTCCAATCGTGCGAGCAGTTCTTGGGGAATGAGCACGAGTCGTGCCCAAAAGCACGAGTCGTGCCATAGAGTCACGAGTCGTGACTTGAATGAAAGGAAGTCGTGCCTTGGTTAAGGACGCGGAATCGAGAGAGGGGTCAAATGGGCACGAGTCGTGCCCTGGGGCACGAGTCGTGCCCTGGCCTGGTTTTTCACATCAAGTTTAAAGCTGTTCAAACCTAATCAAACTCGAACCAAAATGAAATCTCTTTAACATAGATTAAAGTAGAATACTTTGGCTTCACAATGACATTCTAAGTGATCAAAATGGAATAGTGGAAGTACCTTAAATATTGCTTGGAAAACGTTAGATAAACTAGTTTAGTAACTAAACAATTATGATCCCAACTTGGTAGATTCCCCTTAGACCTTTCAAGAGGCTATGTATTATTGTATAATGACTTTGTAGGATGGATTTATGCTACTTCCTTGCCTTACATTGAGTTCATATACATTGTTTCTATTGCATAGTGTATTGAATAAATGTTGCACTATGATATTGGTTGGACATGAGTATAGTTTACCATGTTGATATGTTATTATCCCTTTTTGTGGATTTTATTCAAGTATCTATTATGTGCTTGATTATGTGTGAGTCAGCTGACGTTGGGGGTATAACAGA
The DNA here is from genome assembly GCA_022495995.1 of Adenophora triphylla var. japonica. Classification (NCBI taxonomy): domain Eukaryota; kingdom Viridiplantae; phylum Streptophyta; class Magnoliopsida; order Asterales; family Campanulaceae; genus Adenophora; species Adenophora triphylla. The sequence goes on along the minus strand of JAFEMH010003889.1, from coordinate 149,752 downwards.
ATACGATCAATTATGGAAGTGTGACCTAATGTGATCGGATTATGTTATATCTGTGACCGTCCCCTCCTGTGGCCACAGGTTGGGGTTATAGCGTCTGTATTGAGCCAAAAGCCTTACAGAGTTGCTCGTCTTATTTGGTTCCCTGAAAAACGGGTCTTATAAGACGTGAGTATTGCTTAAGCGGCTCATTTGTATAATTGGAGTATTATTATACCCAATGTTGTACGACTCTCGTTCGAGACGGGAAAAGGTAAACCAAGGTAATGGAATGTGTTTATAGCTTTTCCAATGTGTTACGTGCGACTAGTTATATGTTGCATTTATTTGGCATATTGCTTTGCATTCATAATAGCTTGCCGAGATTTATTCTCACCCCTCTCCCTTTCTTGTTTTAGATCCCGAGAGCAGGAGGACCGCCCAAGTAAGGACGGAAAGGAGTTTGGCTGTGAGCATTTTGGGATATTGTCGGGGTACGTTAGGTTGGCGTAGAAATTATTTTGTCATAATTCCTTTTGGGAGTTTGTAATTATAAACTTTATTTTCTACGTTAAAAACCAATATCTTTTGTAACTAAACAGTTGATTGTTTTCAAAGTTAGTTATCTCCTCCTCCGATGTGGAGTTGAGTGGAGTTCTTTTGAAATGTTATATTATTAATGCTTATGTTTGAAAGTCAAAGTAAAGTTTTAAAGGTTTAGTGTTTTGGGTTAGTTTGGGGACGCACCAACTCGGGACACGTGTAGGTTCCGGGTCGGGGTCCTCACAGCTTGGTATCGTGAGCTCGGTTAGAATTCTCGGGTAGAGTCTAGGCGAGTGAGAGTGTGTGGTACCTGACGTCGAGTGTTTAATACAGGAGTTTGTTGTCATGGCGGGAAAGGAAGGTGATCCGAATGCAGGTTTGGGTGGTGTTGGTAATCCGAACGCCGAGATGATGGACATGTTCCGAGGGTTCCTTCAGCATATGGCAACGCAGAATCAGAATTTGAATCAGAATCAAGGCAGGCAAGGGCAACATGGGTTGGAGAAGTTCGTGAAGATGTCTCCTCCTAGCTTCAACGGAGATCGGATCCGGTGAAGGCTGAGAGAGGTGGCTTGAGGCTATGAACAAGATTTTCGCAGCTATGGAGAGTACGGATGCGGAGAAAGTGAGATGCGCCGTTTTCAAGTTGGAAGGACCCGCAGAGCACTGGTGGCAGGTAGTGAAGGATGGTTGGGACCGAGATTTGACACCGCAGACGTGGGAGAACTTCACGCTCAAGTTCCGAGATCATTTTGTGCCGATGGTTACTAGAGACAAGAAAGAAGGCGAGTTCCTGAAGCTGGAGCAAGGGACCATGACGATAGCGCAGTATTCAGCTAAGTACACAGAGTTGGCCCGATATTGTCCCCATTTGGTGCCAGATGAGGAGAGGCGAGTTTACCGGTTTGTGAAAGGTTTAAGAGTTGAGTTTCGGAAGCAGTTGTTGACGCATAACTTCGCCAATTTCCAAGCAGCAGTGAATATGGCGTACCGGATTGAGAACGACATAGAGGAGCATCGTGGTAAGAATGAAGGAGGAAACAGGAACAGATTTTAGGGTCAAGGATCGGGACAGAATAGAGTGCGGTAGAGGACTTTCACCCCGGGAGCGAATCGAGGAGGTCATGTGGCGGCTCCGGCAAATCGTGCGACTTCCGGTCAGTTTGGGACAACATGTGGGTTTTGCAAGAGGATAGGGCATTCCGAAGACAAATGTTGGAGCAAACAAGGCAAGTGTTTGGAGTGTGGATCGCCGGGCCATTTCAGGAGGAATTGTCCCAAGTTACAGAATAAGCAAGCGACGGGTACCGGATTCGGGGGTCAAGGTGGTGGTGTGAAAAGAGATGTTGATGGGAAACCTAAGGATAAAGTCCAAGGTCGTGTGTTTGCTTTGGGTCGAGGAGAGGTCGATCCTAATGCCGTCATTAGAGGTATAGTTCCTGTCTCAGGAGTTAAGGCCCGCATTCTTATAGATCCCGGGTCTTCCCATTCATTTGTGGCGTCTCATTTTGCATTCTCATTGCATATCTTGCCTGAATCTATGCCTTATGTGTTAGAGGTCTCTACTCCTATGGGAGAGAGCCTTGAATCTTCTTTGATATATCGTGGATGTGATGTGACTATATGTGGGCATGTATTGCCGGTGGATTTGGTCGAGTTACCAATCCGTGATTTTGATGTGATCCTTGGTATGGATTGGTTGAGTCAGTGCCATGCTTTGGTAGACTGTCGTAGGAAGCGAGTCTCATTTGCTATGCCTGATGTGCCTACATTTATATTTGATGCCGATAAATCTATGTTCGGTTTGCATGTTATTTCTGCCTTAAAAGCTAGAAAGATGCTATCTAAGGGGTGTGCGGGTTACTTGGCTTATGTGGTAGATTCCAATAAGAAGTCTCCCGAGTTAGCTCATGTTCCGGTAGTGAATGAGTTTAGTGACGTGTTTTCTAGTGAGTACTCTATGCCTCCGGATCGTGAGATAGAGTTTTGTATTGACTTAGTACCCGGTACCGCTCCTATCTCTAAAGCACCCTATAGAATGGCTCCGGCCGAGTTAAAAGAGTTGAAGGTCCAATTGCAAGAATTGTTAGACCGAGGTTTTATTCGTCCTAGTGTGTCTCCGTGGGGAGCACCGGTCTTGTTTGTTAGGAAGAAGGATGGTACCTTACGATTGTGTATTGACTATCGTTTGTTGAACCAAGCCACCATTAAGAATAAGTATCCTCTTCCGCATATAGATGATTTGTTTGACCAACTCCAAGGTTCCGTTATCTACTCAAAGCTTGATTTGAGAAGCGGATACCATCAGTTGAAGATTAGACCGGATGATGTTGCTAAGACAGCTTTTCGAACTAGATATGGTCATTATGAGTTTGTTGTGATGCCGTTTGGGTTAACTAATGCTCCAGCCGTATTTATGGATATGATGAACCGTGTTTTCAAGCCTTATCTTGATAGTTTTGTGGTGGTCTTTATTGATGATATTCTTGTGTATTCTAAGTCCCGGGAAGAGCATGAGAATCATTTGAGGATTGTCTTGTCCGTTCTTCGTGAGAAGCAGTTGTATGCTAAGTTCAGTAAGTGCGAGTTTTGGCTTGAGCAGATTTCTTTCTTGGGGCATGTTGTGTCGAGTTCGGGAATTTCTGTTGATCCTTCAAAGATTGAAGCCGTGGTTAATTGGAAGCAACCTTCGACCGTGACCGAAGTCCGTAGTTTTCTTGGTTTGGCGGGGTACTATCGGAGGTTCATTGAGGGGTTTTCTCGGATTGCTACTCCGTTGACTAGGTTGACTCGGAAAGATGTATTGTTTGTGTGGGATTCCAAGTGTGAAGCAAGTTTTGATGAATTGAAGAAGAGGTTGACGACGGCTCCGGTTCTTACCCTTCCGAGTGGTTGCGAGAATTTTGTTATTTATAGTGATGCCTCGAAGGCGGGTTTGGGATGTGTGTTGATGCAGAATGGGAAGGTTATTGCGTATGCCTCTAGGAAGTTATCACCGGCGGAACAGAATTATCCTACTCATGATATGGAATTGGCGGCGATTGTATTTGCGTTGCATAAGTGGAAGCATTATCTTTACGGAGCGAAATTCGAGATTTTCACCGATCATAAGAGTTTGAAGTACCTATTTACCCAAAAGGAGTTGAACAACCGGCAAAGAAGATGGTTAGAGTTTTTGAAGGATTTTGATTGTGTCATATCCTATCATCCGGGGAAGGCCAATGTGGTGGCCGATGCGATTAGCCGAAAGGCGTATGTGACAGCCTTGAGTTCTCGGGAGTTGAAGAGTGAAGTGATAGTTGCGAATGTTCGAGCCGTTCCGACATTGTATGGTGAATTGAAGGAAGCTCAACAAGAAGATCCGGAATTGAAGAAAATTTGTGATCAAGTGCAAGATGGGAAAGCCGGGGATTTTGCTTTGAATCGAGATGGGATTTTAACTTTCCAAGGGAGAATTTGCGTTCCGTCATCGCCGGAAATCAAGAAGCGTGTCTTAGAGGATGGCCATAAGTCCAAGTTTGCGGTTCATCCGGGGAGTACTAAAATGTATCAAGACTTGAAGCGTGGATATTGGTGGAATGGAATGAAAAGGGAAATAGCGGATTATGTATCTAAGTGTTTGACGTGTCAACAGATTAAGGCAGAACATCAAAGACCGGCGGGACTACTTCAACCATTGGATATTCCGGAATGGAAATGGGAAGGGATCTCGATGGATTTTGTTTCGGGTTTGCCTCTCACCGCGAAGAAGATGGATGCTATTTGGGTTATTGTGGATCGGTTGACGAAGTCGGCTCATTTTCTTCCGGTATCAACCAAGTTTTCGTTAGAGAAGTTAGCTCAGTTGTACTTAAAGGAGATTGTAAGACTTCACGGGGTTCCGGTTAGTATTGTTTCCGATAGAGATCCGAGGTTTACATCTAGATTTTGGAGAGCGTTGCATGAAGCTTTGGGTTCTAAGTTGTGTTTTAGTACGGCGTTTCATCCTCAAACCGATGGTCAGTCCGAGAGAACTATTCAGATACTTGAGGATATGTTACGAGCTTGTGTGATGGATTTCCAATTATCTTGGGAGGATCATCTACCGTTAGTCGAGTTTGCTTACAACAACAGTTATCAGTCTAGTATTGAGATGGCTCCGTATGAAGCATTGTATGGTAGGAAGTGTCGATCTCCGATGTGTTGGGACGAGGTTGGTGAAGCGAGACTTTGGGGCCCGGATTTGGTTCGAGATTCTACGGAGAAGATCAAGGTGATTCGGGATAGATTGAAGACGGCTCAGAGTAGACAGAAAAGCTACGCCGACAATAGAAGACGGGATTTATCATTTCGGGTTGGTGACTTTGTGTTCTTGAAGGTCTCTCCGAGGACGGGGATTAAAAGGTTTGGGAATAAGGGTAAGTTGGCTCCGAGGTTTGTAGGACCGTTTGAGATTCTAGAGAAGATAGGGGAATTGGCTTACCGGTTAGCGTTGCCTCCGTCTTTCTCTTTGCTTCATGATGTGTTCCACGTTTCTATGCTTAGGAAGTATTGTCATGACCCCTCCCATGTTTTGAGCTCTCCTCCCGATGATGTCCAAGCGGACATGTCGTATGTTGAAGAGCCATTAAGAGTATTAGAATTCCAAGTTAAGGAGTTGAGAACCAAGAGCATCCCGATAGTAAAAGTCCTTTGGAAGAATCATACAGTTGAGGAAGCGACGTGGGAGCTAGAGTCGGAGATGAGAGCGAAATACCCGTGGTTGTTTGAAAATTCAAGTAAGTTTCCTTTTTAAAATTCGGGTCGAATTTTCTTTAAGGGGGAGTGAGTGTGACGACCCCAACCCTAGGCACTCATTTTAAATATTAAATTATATGCTTTTAATATTTATGCTAGCTTTATGTGTTCAATTATGTCTTTAAAATTCTAAATTAAGATAAATTGGGTGAAAAGTAAATTTAGGATCTTATAAGAATTTATTGGACATTAAATAAAGAACTAGGGGAAATAAAAATAAATGGAAATATGATAAATAGTGTAGGGAGGTTAAATGAGTAGGATGAATTAATGGGATAAGATTTATTTTAATTTAAAATGGGTGGGGAAAGCCTTGCTAATTTCCCATGGGGGGCCATTTTGTAGAAGTCCTCCCTCCCTTGCCAAGTGTCCTCCCTCCCTCACCTCTCTTACTTCCTTCCCCTCCTTCTCCCTCCTCCATCATTCCTTCATACTTTCTCCTACAATATCCATGGAAGAGTTCTTGAAAGCCTCCCTCTCCTACACTTCTACCAAGACCCATTTCTTGTCCATTTGAAAATCTAAGTGTCCTTTTGTGAGTAGAACACCTCAAGGAGTTGATCAAGCCAAGAAAAGCTCCATTTCATCTTGTATTGCCAAAGGTAAGTTATTATGACCCTTTTCTTTCTTTGAATGATCATGAATATAAATGTTATTGTGGATGTTCTATTGAAGGTGATGATTTAGAACTTTGTTGGTTTCATAGAAATATTTTGGTTTATGGATGTTGACTTGATCTAGGGCTAAGACATGATTTCAAGGAGTTAAATGAGTAGATTGAAGTTACCAAAGTTGGAAATGCCCTTTAGCTTCATCACTTAGAATACCTTTGGTTGGAACTTTGGGATTTGAGAAACTTGTTGTTGTTCTTGCTGTTTTTACCATTTCTGGGCCGAGGCACGAGTCGTGCCCCTTGGCACGAGTCGTGCCCTTGGCCCAATCGTGACCACGAGTCATTCCTAGGGGGTCCAATCGTACTGAGCAGTTCTTGGGGAATGAGCACGAGTCGTGCCCACAAGCACGAGTCGTGCCATGTGGAGTCACGAGTCGTGACTTGAATGAAAGGAAGTCGTGCCTTGGTTAAGGACGCCAGAATCAGAGAGGGGTCAAATGGGCACGAGTCGTGCCCTGGGGCACGAGTCGTGCCCTGGCCTGGTTTTTCACATCAAGTTTAAAGCTGTTCAAACCTAATCAAACTCGAACCAAAATGAAATCTCTTTAACATAGATTAAAGTAGAATACTTTGGCTTCACAATGACATTCTAAGTGATCAAAATGGAATAGTGGAAGTACCTTAAATATTGCTTGGAAAACGTTAGATAAACTAGTTTAGTAACTAAACAATTATGATCCCAACTTGGTAGATTCCCCTTAGACCTTTCAAGAGGCTATGTATTATTGTATAATGACTTTGTAGGATGGATTTATGCTACTTCCTTGCCTTACATTGAGTTCATATACATTGTTTCTATTGCATAGTGTATTGAATAAATGTTGCACTATGATATTGGTTGGACATGAGTATAGTTTACCATGTTGATATGTTATTATCCCTTTTTGTGGATTTTATTCAAGTATCTATTATGTGCTTGATTATGTGTGAGTCAGCTGACGTTGGGGTATAATGTATCACGATCAATTATGGAAGTGTGACCTAATGTGATCGGATTATGTTATATCTGTGACCGTCCCCTCCTGTGGCCACAGGTTGGGGTTATAGCGTCTGTATTGAGCCAAAAGCCTTACAGAGTTGCTACTGTCTTATTTGGTTCCCTGAAAAACGGGTCTTATAAGACGTGAGTATTGCTTAAGCAGCTCACTGTATAATTGGAGTATTATTATACCCAATGTTGTACGACTACTGTTCAGACGGGAAAAGGTAAACCAAGGTAATGGAATGTGTTTATAGCTTTTCCAATGTGTTACGTGCGACTTGTTATATGTTGCATTTATTTGGCATATTGCTGCATTCATAATAGCTTGCTGAGATTTATTCTCACCCCTCTCCCTTTACTGTTTTAGATCCCGAGACAGGAGGACCGCCCAAGTAAGGACGGAAAGGAGTTTGGCTGTGAGCATTTTGGGATATTGTCGGGGTACGTTAGGTTGGCGTAGAAATTATTTTGTCATAATTCCTTTTGGGAGTTTGTAATTATAAACTTTATTTTCTACGTTAAAAACCAATATCTTTTGTAACTAAACAGTTGATTGTTTTCAAAGTTAGTTATCTCCTCCTCCGATGTGGAGTTGAGTGGAGTTCTTTTGAAATGTTATATTATTAATGCTTATGTTTGAAAGTCAAAGTAAAGTTTTAAAGGTTTAGTGTTTTTGGGTTAGTTTGGGGACGCACCAACTCGGGACACGTGTAGGTTCCGGGTCGGGGTCCTCACAAAAATGGTCAAGTTACTTCACAAACAAATCTCAGAGAGCATGTTTATCAATAATGAACACTTCAAGAGGGTGTGGATATGAGGGATCCACACTCATCTTGAGTGTTCATGCAAAATCAAGTCAAACCGTGGGCTTTTACATGAAATGTGATGAAATCAGATGTGGATCTGGGCAATATAACACTAAAGTATGCAACTTTAATCAGAATACTACATTATCAACACATTTAGCATAGAGATTTCACATTCAAAGGAAGATAGAGAGTGGAAAAGGGTAGAAAATCGTTACCCTTGAAGACCACGACTCCCTATATCATGTTAGATATAGGAGCCTTCAACAGCAACTCCCGGGGACTGAGCTCAAGCCTTGGCTCCTTGAGAATCCTTGATTCTTGGTGTGTGTGAGAAGTGTGTGTATGAATTGGTTGAATGGTGGGTGATTTTTGGGAGGATTAGTGTGATTTGGGAGGTATGTGAGGAGAGAGGAGGCTTCTGGGCATGTTTCCTATAGAGGGGGACTGAGGGGTGGAAGAGGTGTGTGTAAAATGAGAGGTGAAGGCCTCTATTTATAGGCTGCCTGCATGGGCTTGTTATGTCGCACGACATGATAAGCCATAACCGTTTTCCTTCTAGAAACATGCAAGGTGGCATGGTTCTAGAACTCTCTTCTGTTTGGTTATGTCGCACGACATAAGTAGCCACATGTAGCTCCTTCTAGAAACATGCAAGGTGTGTTTCTAGAAGGTTTCATGGCCTATTATGTCGCACGACATAAGTAGCCACATCTGATCCTTCTAGAAACATGCAAGGTGGCAAGTCTTCTGTAAGGGAATTCCTCATGAAATAAAAACGTGTTTCTTTGGCTCCAAGCGCCTCTTATCCCCTTAGGTGATTTGAAACAGCTTCCGAATTGTTCGGAACTCTAGAAAGTCCAGGGAATTACCGGAAAACTTGCCGGAATTGCCGGAAACTTAGCCAGGAAGGCATGAGCGATTTGGGTACTTACAGGAAGCCCTCGGCAACGTCACTTGCAGGGCGAGTGGGGTAGTCGATAGAAAAGGATCCAATCTGGCGAATGCCGAGACGGATTGGGTGACCAAGTTGGTCGAGTGGCTGGACCTTTTATAAAAGGCTACCTACGTATCCTGAGTGGGGAATCAAGCCATAATCGTAGTTCGGAAAAGATCCACAGGGGAATGGGGCGTGCGTGTCACAATCAGTGACGAACCTACAGCGTATCCACGAGGCGAATCAAGCCGTTTATCCCGAAGTTCGAATCAAGCTGACGTAGTCCGTAGTTCGAGCTTTGACTAGATCGAAATGTTATTCCTTCAAATTGGAATAATCGTAGATCGAAAAAGAAATGTCATTCTTCCACCTTGGAATGACGGAGATCGCGAGAGAGATCGAAATGTCATTCTTCCACCTTGGAATGACGGAGATCGAAAGAGATATAGCGAAATGTCATTCTTCCACCTTGGAATGACGTAGATCGCGAGAGAGATCGAAATGTCATTCTTCCACCTTGGAATGACGTAGATCGAAAGAGATAGAGCGAAATGTCATTCTTCCACCTTGGAATGACGTAGATCGCGAGAGAGATCGAAATGTCATTCTTCCACCTTGGAATGACGTAGATCGCGAGAGAGAATCGAAATGTCATTCTTCCACCTTGGAATGACGGAGATCGAAAGAGATAGAGCGAAATGTCATTCTTCCACCTTGGAATGACGTAGATCGCGAGAGAGATCGAAATGTCATTCTTCCACCTTGGAATGACGTAGATCGCGAGAGAGAATCGAAATGTCATTCTTCCACCTTGGAATGACGGAGATCGAAAGAGATAGAGCGAAATGTCATTCTTCCACCTTGGAATGACGTAGATCGCGAGAGAGATCGAAATGTCATTCTTCCACCTTGGAATGACGGAAATCGAAAGAGATAGAGCGAAATGTCATTCTTCCACCTTGGAATGACGTAGATCGCGAGAGAGATCGAAATGTCATTCTTCCACCTTGGAATGACGGAGATCGAAAGAGATAGAGCGAAATGTCATTCTTCCACCTTGGAATGACGTAGATCGCGAGAGAGATCGAAATGTCATTCTTCCACCTTGGAATGACGTAGATCGAAAGAGATAGAGCGAAATGTCATTCTTCCACCTTGGAATGACGTAGATCGCGAGAGAGAATCGAAATGTCATTCTTCCACCTTGGAATGACGGAGATCGAAAGAGATATAGCGAAATGTCATTCTTCCACCTTGGAATGACGTAGATCGAAAGAGATAGAGCGAAATGTCATTCTTCCACCTTGGAATGACGTAGATCGCGAGAGAGAATCGAAATGTCATTCTTCCACCTTGGAATGACGGAGATCGAAAGAGAAGAGCGAAATGTCATTCTTCCACCTTGGAATGACGGAGATCGCGAGAAAGAATCGAAATGTCATTCTTCCACCTTGGAATGACGGAGATCGAAAGAAAGAGCGAAATGTCATTCTTCCACCTTGGAATGACGTAGATCGCGAGAGAGAATCGAAATGTCATTCTTCCACCTTGGAATGACGGAGATCGAAAGAAAGAGCGAAATGTCATTCTTCCACCTTGGAATGACGGAGATCGCGAGAAAGATCGAAATGTCATTCTTCCACCTTGGAATGACGGAGATCGAAAGAAAGAGCGAAATGTCATTCTTTCACCTTGGAATGACGGAGATCGCGAGAAAGAACGAAATGTCATTCTTCCACCTTGGAATGACGGAGATCGCGAGAGAGATCGAAATTTTGTAAAGAAGTAAGAAGGACTCGATGATTTTTGTAAAGAAAGTGGGATGTACCCGATAATTTTTTTGTAAAAGAAATGGGACGTACCCGAATCATTTGAAAATAGAATTGAAAATGCCAATGGCAAACAAAATGAGCCACAGGGGTAAATTTGTAAAATAGGCTACAGGGCATTACGTCACTATAGGGGTAACTAAAGTTTGTAAAAACTTTAGCGTACTTCTCAATCTCTTTCGAATCAGAGATATGGGTATCTAAAGTTTGGAAAACTTGAGCATACTTCTCAATCTCTTTCGAATCAGAGATATGGGTATCTAAAGTTTGGAAAACTTGAGCATACTTCTCAATCTCTTTCGAATCAGAGATATGGGTAGCTAAAGTTGGGAAAAACTTGAGCGTACTTCTCAATCTCTTTCGAATCAGAGATATGGGTAGCTAAAGTTTGGAAAACTTGAGCATACTTCTCAATCTCTTTCGAATCAGAGATATGGGTATCTAAAGTTTGGAAAACTTGAGTATACTTCTCAATCTCTTTCGAATCAGAGATATGGGTATCTAAAGTTTGGAAAAAGTTGAGCATACTTCTCAATCTCTTTCGAATCAGAGATATGGGTATCTAAAGTTTGGAAAACTTGAGCATACTTCACTATTCGTGATAGAGGTAGCTAAAGTTTGGATTTTGACAATCCGGAAACTGTCGCCTGGCGTTATCTCATTGTAAAGGGAATAACGGAGGCGTTTTTTTGGGAGAAAATGTTATCATTAGCAATTGGCACGTTACTTGAGCTTAGGGGTGATTTTTTTCTTGGAAACATGGTAGGGACTCGGGTGCGGATGTACATATGGAATGTGTTTGAAAATTGTTTAAGATGGGTTTCAAGCAGGTGGGGTCGTATCCCTTGGGTGCGGACTGAACTGCTGTTGTTGCTGAGATGTTGTCTACGTGGACTAGAATTCCCTCTTAAGCTGAGACTGGGTTTGAACCTCGGGTCTTGATTAAGGTCCTTTTCTTAAACTCGGCGCTTGAAGCCGATGCCGATGTGCTTTTATAACCAAAGCAGATGTTGAAGTGACCAAACCTCTCTTCTAGGGATGGATGTGACTTATCTGAGCCCCTGGCTCGAGGAAAAACTTTCTGCAAAGCCCCATGTCTTACTAAAGCAAGGAAAGATCCTTTCATTTGGCAAAGCCCCGGTTGAATGAACTGAGTAGGCGAAGTGACTTGGCGAAGCCCCGCCTGTGACCTAGCAAAAATCCCAATCCGATTGATACTGCGAACGTGATCCACGGGGTTAATCTCGACCAAGATCGAATCCATCTAGGGACCTAGTGAAGAACTCGATGCGAACCCCAAAAATGGCTAAAGAAGCCCCAGTTTAAAGGAATGACTTGGCAAAGACCCAACTTTGAAGAGTTCCAAGGCAGCCCTAATGCGAATTGTAGCAGAAGAGGGAAAACCTATCCTTTTTTCTCTTTTTTTTTTTTTTTAGTCAATCAGTCAACCTTAAGAAGATGTGAACGAAGAGAATTTCAGAAATTTATACATGCAGGGGCATATTTTTTCGAAAACTGGGAATAGATCCCGATTTTTGTGTTATTTTGACGGCCTTATTCAATGTAGGCGCAAAAACTCGCTTTGGGTTTGACTCTTTTGAGAGAGTATAAGCGTAGAAGGGTTTGTAAAAGTGTATGGAAGCCCCTGCTGACAGAAAATCAGTGTTTAGCACTATTTTTCCTACGATGTAGAAAGAGAAGACTTGTCAAGACATCTGAAAACTTGTTTTATTTACAATGATCACAAGATTGCTTAAAACCCTTTATTGATGTTCGGGTTATTCAACCACTAATATCGATATGAAAAAACATTCTTATTAATCATGAGGAGAAAGTCAACCAATGTCGTGGATCAAGGTTGGCTGGTGTGAAAGAAAGGTTTGTGTATAGGGAGGTCATTGATGAGACCGGGTTTTCTGGGTTTTGACTGTGTCTATGGGAGAGAGGTCATTGATGAGACCGAATTTTCTGGAATTTGAATATGCTTATGACCGGACCATTGCTGGTTGCCTACGTTCCCCTCATTGTGAGGAGCTCAGGTCGCCGTAGTTCGGCCTTGGCCGGACTGCTTTGGGAAATGGGATTTGTGGTTCCTTTAGTGAAAAGGCTAGGATGAGATGATGAGGCGTGGGCCTCGGGATGATTCCTTGACCAAGTCATTCTTGGATGGCTGCTTCTGATTGCTTCCTCTTTCATTGGGGGAGAAAGGATTTGCACGTGCCTAAATGCTTTTGTCTTTGCTTCGACCGTCCCATTGTTATCGACAACTTTTATTTTCTGAGCTTTGGTCTTGCCTGTCCGTCAAGCTTTTGATTGGTGACGCTGGGTCCTTGGCCTCATTTTCTTTTATTTTTATGTGCAACCCTGTTTTTTGCCTAGACTGCCCTTTTTTTTGGGATATTCAAATTTAGCCGGGTATTACTCTTTTTGCACTACATTTTTTTTTTTTTTTTTTTTTTTTTATATATGTGCAACCCCGTTTTTTGCCTAGATCGCCCTTTTTTGGGATATTCAAATTTAGCCGGGTATTACTCTTTTGCACTACATTTTTTTTTCTTTTTTTTTCTGAAGCACATGAGGGCCAAGGCGAGCCCCTGCTTGAACATTCTTGATACCCTTGAGGTCTAAGCCAAGCTCCTAGGTTGTTGCACGACACGGGTCAATCTTTTGAAGCCGAGTGGCCTTTTGCCGTCCCTTGATGATGCCGCCGTCGTTGACTTGGTCAAGGTGATGGGGAGGACATGGTTTGGGAAAGTGTATGGCTTTGATGAAGGCCTTTTGCGGGGTGAGGAAAGTGTATGGCTTGATGACATTAGTTGACTTTCTTACACTGATTAATCAAAATGTTAATTATTTCGAGAGATTATTTGCTGAGCAATGCAAGTGATCATATAAAATAAAACCATTTCATTAAATGTAATGTAGGTGTGCAAATAATGTCTTAAGTCTAGCAAGAAAAGAAGAAGACTCTTTTATAGAAAATTGAAGATTAAATACAATGTCCGTAGAGGACTTGATTGAAAGAGAAAAGTACTAGAACCTACGAAGGTTGACTGAGAGACTATTTTTTTTTTTTTTTTTTTTTTTTTTTTAAGGATAGGTAAACCCTAGTCTAGCTACTCTTCGTGGTTGGACCGCCAGGAGCTTGAGCTTTCCTTTGTAGATCGCCCACTGAATTTCTTTCTTCGATCCACACACTTGTCTGTCACATGACCATAATGCTTGTGGTACTCACGTAACTTGGCCCCGTCAACTCTACTTGGGTTTCTTGGCTTATAATTCTCGAGAGGTGTGAGAAGGCCTCGTTTCACCAAATCGTTGAAAACTTTGCTCATGGGCATCCCAACATCATCAGCCGACGTTTCGACTTTGCTCTTCTTGAATTGACCTCCTACCATAACTTTCGTTTTTGGCCCATGAAGGTTCTCAAACTTCCCATCTTCTATCAACTTCGGATCTCATGCCTCAAATAGGTGCAATCATCGTGTTGTGCCCATGGTATTGATGGAAAAGACAAGTGCTTGGACTCATCCAACCGAATACCGGGGTTCCCGGGCTTCCAATTCTCCAATGGCTTTATCGCCTTTTCTTTCATTAGCTCTTCCGTAATCTTGCTTAAAGGCCTCTCTGTATTGTCAAAGTGAAAGGAGCGAGGTTTTTGGGAAACCTTGTTGTTCTCAAGACTTTGATCTTCACCGTCCCAATTGGTTCCACTGTGGATTTGGTCGAAGGAAGCTACGACACCCTTTCCTTTGTGAGGACTCGGTGCCGAGCCAGTACGGTCGCTGGGTACCGGTGGCATTGGGTTATGCTTGGTGGAATCATTTCCTTGCTTGGCTCGACATCTTGGGTCAAGGGAGTATTGATACTCATCATGAGGTCAAGCTTCTCTTGCATCTGTTGTACTTGTTCCATCAATATTGCCACACGGGGGTCAAAGGGGACTCTCGTTACCGGAACATGGCAACATGTGACTTGTATCGGCAACCGACGGCCGAATTCATTAAGTCCGGCAAGTGACAAGTGAAAACTTGGCAACTCATGATCGCACTCAAAGTGGGTATAGGGCTTTAACATAGCCACATATCTCAAACCGATTATGTGAGGTTGGAGCATAAACCGGTGTATTGACAAAACCGAAGGATAAGTGGGGCGAGATCCAATCCGTTCTCGAGAAGCCGAGGGCAATGGGGACCTCGATGAGCCGGGATGTTGGAAAGGACCGAGGAGAAGTGGTCCTTGGCAAGGAATCATATGTGGATGGAGGAAGGTATTGGTTATAGGGGGAGCCGAGATGGCTACTTTTGGAGTCTCATCTTCTACCATAACCAGGGAACCATTGGCTCGACCACTATCCGAACCCCATGACGACGGAGCGCATTGATAAGCATGGCTTGTTGGGTCTCATGAACCTTCTCGGGCATTTTCCAAAGCCAGGACTAACTCTTCCTTCCTAATCATCTCGATTTCCCGCACCTTCACCAAGTTTCGTCAAATCCGCCATTCCGACTAAGCCGATGAACCTGTCCGAACCTAAGGTTTTCTCGCACCGAAAGCCGCTGACCCAGTATTCTCGCTCACTTCTTTATCGCTGCGGGAAAGGGATGGGCAAGGTTTAGACTCGGGGATAGGTGAGGTTTAGACTCGAAGGTGGATAAGGTTTAGACTCGGGGTAAGCAAGGTTTAGACTCGGAGATGGGTGAGGTTTAGACTCAGGGGCAAGTGTTTAGGCTGAAAGCTCAAGTAACATGCACTTATCGCTTAACTTTTGCTTAAAACACATTTTCTCCTAATCCTAATTGATCGGAAAAGATGAGACCTTGAAAAGACAAGATCGGAGATCGGACCGAAAAGGTCTCGATTAGGGATTTGACCATGAAAGGTCAGGATAGGAAAATCGGACCGAGGAGGTCTCGATTAGGGATTTGACCATGAAAGGTCAGGATAGGAAAATAGGAAATCGGACCGAGGGGGTATCGATTAGGGATTTGACCATGAAAGGTCGGGATAGGAAATCGGACCGAGGAGGTCTCGATTAGGGATTTCAGAGACAGGACCATGCAATTATGATTACATTAATTGTTCAAGTTTACTTAAAACAATGTCTTTTATTTATTTCTATTTGGTTGGAAAAGGGGGTTTGCCCTTCTTTTCGCAACTACTCTAGATCCCGGATCGGTGGGTTCCGTCACTACGTCTATAAGCCCCTCGTATTCCACCCGTATTTCGACCTCCCAGGTGGACCCGGCGAGGGTCCCATAGGGTACGCGCATCCCACCGACCGAGAGTAAAGAACGCTCCTAACGGGTCTAGCGGGTCATAGGAACTTTCAATGCACGAGCGATGCGGATTATAGTCAAGGCAATACCGGGAAAGTCTCGCTCTTCGCCTTGATTGGATTTTGGCAGAATTTCGCTTGAGCGAATGACGTTTTGACTTTCGGTAATGTCCGAGAATATAATAGGCATGGGTCGGGCGGCAAAAGCCGGATGACACGGTGTCACATTGAACTTCGTTGCATACGCCGGGCGTGAGTTAGAATCGAAGTCAATGCCGGGTCAAGATCTTGCCAATTTTTCCTTGTCGGAATTTTAGCAGAGCTTCGCTTGAGCGAAAGATCTTTTGATTTGTTGGCAAAGACTCGGTCTTGACTCTTACGCATTCCGTGCAGGTCAAGGTCAATAGTCAATGTTGGAGTTGAGATCTCGCCAATTTTTCCTTGTCGGAATTTTGGCAGAGTTCTTCTTCCGTTATGAACTAAGGTTTGACCTTTACGAGGGTATGAAACTGGGCTATATGACACGGACTAGACCAAAAACCAACCAAAAGTCACGGTTTTTTTTGAAACGTGTGACACGGACTGTGCATTGGTCGACACTGGCTGCCATGGGGAGGTTGGGATGATTCCGTGCGCGCCCGGGAGCATCGTAAGGCTGTCCGTGATCGCACTGGAACCACCCTGGGTTTGAAGGAAGTGCTTGCAAAGTGTACAGGATATATCAGGTGCGCGTAGTGTGCGGTCTCCTAAAAATGTTCCTTTTTGAGTTAAAACAGAGATTTTCATAAATGTGTTTTAAAGGAATGATTTTCGGGATGGGGATAATGCAACACATAAGCACGTAAATTTTCTCGGAAGCCCTGGGCCACTCATGGAGCCGAGTAGCCCCAAGCCGCTAGGATCGCCAGATTAACCATGATTTTTCCCGGTGGAATTGCCACCGAGGTCGCCCTGGCCGAATCCAGGGAGGATTGAGCCGTACGACTGCATGGATCAATTTTCCAGGTTCCACTCCTTTTGCTATTTTTCGGGTTGTTTCCCGTTTCAAAGTATGCACAGATTCCAAGATGTAAATGATGCAATGCATGGTAAAGAAAGCAAGCATGATTAATGAAATCGGCGATGGGAGTCTAACCTGCTCAAAGGGAAAAGCTTTCTTTTATTTTTTCAAAAAAAATTTTTCGAAAAGGGATATTGGTACGTGGATTGTTAAACCACCGGTTATCCCAACTCCCACGTCAGGGAGTGTACAGGAAGGGTAAGTGGTTTCCACCTATATACCGAGTATCTATTTTTTTTGTTTTGAAAATAGAAGCTTTTCTCCTTTGGGTATTCCCCAGCGGAGTCGCCAAACTGTGAATGTGGTGCCCAAATTTTTGTTGGATTCACGCGAGTTTGAAGACATCCGGTTTAATTTGAAAAAACGGAGTCGCCACGCCATTTTGATTACCTCAAAACTTTGAAAAAAAGGTTTTTTTATGGGTTCGGAGGTTAAGTTACCCCTTGGGAAGAACGTTTGGCGTTCACCCAAGGTGCCTTGCCGGAGCAAGTCTCCCATGATTTCATTAATCGTGCTTGCTTGCGTGCTTTCTTGTGTGCATGTGTTTGAAAATAAGGAAGGAATGTCCCAAGTCGTCTTTCGGACGTACAAACCATTTGTTGGTTTTCGCTCGGGATTTCTTGGAATTTTATGTATTTGGAATTATGATCCCGTCCTCATCTTATGACTTGTGATCATCGCATTTTAACCTCGGGACCCTCGGGACTTGCGTGATCGAGAGAATGACTCTCTTTTGGTCAAAGATGAGGTTCTTTAGAAAAGGAAGGTCCTTAGCCCATCAATCCTACGCTTTAAGACGGTCGAGCTCATATAGAGGCTTCATACTCTTTCTTAAGCGATAATCGGAGATATAGGGTTCAAGGTGGTCCCTTTCCAAAGAAATCGTGGAACCTTTAATGGAAGGAACGATGTAAAGATAAGACCTTTACACCGGTCCGTTCCAAGGTTGCTAATGGGGGAAAGGGGGAAATGCATGTAAAAATGACACTTTAGTGAAAAGATGACATTTTTGGGTTGCAAATGATGTTTTTGGTTCCAAGAAGTGATCTTTATGGTTCAAGAAGTGATTTTGTGCAAAGAATGCATTTTTATGTTGGAAAATAGCATTTAATGTACAAGTGATGCATGAAAATGGCAAAGAATGGTTTTTTAATGCAAAGTATGCATTTTTAAGTATGAAAATGAGTTTTTGGGTGCAAAGAATGCATCTTTAATGTGAAAAGGGATTTTGAATGCAAAGGATGCAATTTTTAGTGCAAAAGGAATGATTTTAATGCATGAAAATGGGCTTTAGGTGCAAAGGATGCACCTTTATGTATGAAAATGGTATTTTAATGAAAAGATGTCATTTTATGTACATAGATACTATCTAAATTGCAGATAGACATAAGATTATAGCATTATGGGGGTTAACATCGACATTACTTGAAAAGATGAGGAATCTCGCAACCGGCTACTTATGTCGCGTGACATAGGCCGCCATGTCGCGTGACATAACAAGCCATTTTGCGTAACCTAAACAAATGAGATTTGCAGAGGTAACAAGGCACCAAAATGGTCAAGTTACTTCACAAACAAATCTCGTAGAGAGCATGTTTATCAATAATGAACACTTCAAGAGGGTGCGGATATGAGGGATCCACACTCATCTTGAGCTGTTCATGCAAAATCAAGTCAAACCGTGGGCTTTTACATGAAATGTGATGAAATCGATGTGGATCCGGGCAATATAACACTAAAGTATGCAACTTTAATCGTAATACTACATTATCAACACATTTAGCATAGAGATTTCACATTCAAAGGAAGATAGAGAGTGGAAAAGGGTAGAAAATCGTTACCCTTCAAGACCACGACTCCCTATATCATGTTAGATATAGGAGCCTTCAACAAAGAACTCCTGGACCGAGCTCAAGCCTTGGCTCCTCGAGAATCCTTGATTCTTGGTGTGTGTGAGAAGTGTGTGTATGAATTGGTTGAATGGTGGGTGATTTTTGGGAGGATTAGTGTGATTTGGGAGGTATGTGAGGAGAGAGGAGGCTTCTGGGCGTGTTTCCTATAGAGGGGGACTGAGGGGTGGAAGAGGTGTGTGTAAAATGAGAGGTGAAGGCCTCTATTTATAGGCTGCCTGCATGGGCTTGTTATGTCGCACGACATGATAAGCCATAACCGTTTTCCTTCTAGAAACATGCAAGGTGGCATGGTTCTAGAACTCTCTACGTGGGCCGGTTATGTCGCACGACATAAGTAGCCACATGCAGTTCCTTCTAGAAACATGCAAGGTGGCAGGTTTCTAGAAGGTTTCATGGCCTATTATGTCGCACGACATAAGTAGCCACATCTGGATCCTTCTAGAAACATGCAAGGTGGCAGTCTTCTAGAAGGAAATTCCTCATGAAATAAAAACATGTTTCTTTGGCTCCAAGCAGTCTCTTATCCCCTTAGGTGATTTGAAACAGTTCCGGAATTGTTCCGGAACTCTAGGAAAGTCCGGGGAATTACCGGAAAACTTGCCGGAATTGCCGGGAAACTTAACCGGAAGGCATGAGCCAGATTTGGGTACTTACAGAAAGCAACCGCTCGCCGCACAGCTCCGCGCGCGATCCCGGGTAATTTCAGTAGCCGAGGCCATGGCCATCAATGACGCTCAGCTGGATCTAGTGGAGCTAGAGGCAAACGGCAGAATACCCCTCCCTGCAGGGTCCTACAGGTTCTCCCAACTAGTCCCCGCTAACTCGCTTGCTAGTCAAGCTAGGGGGCAAAACGGGTATAACCAACCCTCAACCGCAACCAGGCGGCCATGGAGGAGGTTGTGGAAGTATATGATAGCGAGGAGAAGGGGGAGGAGGCCCAATACAATCACCGTGCGAAGTCCAAAGCCAGATCTGTGGCTTATGCCAAGGGGAAGGCCGTGATTCCATGAGCTAAGAAACCAAGGGTGGATGACCAGAACCCGGAATTTGTTAAATTCATGCACTAAATGTGGGAGACCCACCAAAAAACAGCCCAGAAGCACTATGGATGCATTCAGTGACAAAAATGCCCGATCACCCATTCAGAAGGGGAAACCCCCCCCCCGATGGAAACGTATGATGGCTCAAAAAATGCCAAGAGCCATATGGGGCAGTTTGAAGGGCAGATGGCCCTATTCTCTTCGGATGAAGCGGTGATGTGCAAAGCCTTGGCCGCCACATTCACGGGCAAAGCACTATCTTGGATGCTGGCCCTCAAGCCCAAGTCCCTCAAGTCCTACAATCAGTTCAGGCACCTCTTCCTTAACGCATTTACAGGGGCAGGCGAGCCAGCACGGCCTAAGACAGACCTGGTCCAAGTCAAGCAAGCCCCGATGGAGACCACGAAAAGCTACATCTCTCGGTTTAGAAAAGTGAGCGAGCAGATTGTAGATCTAGAAGAGGGTGACATCAGGCTTTGCTTTGAAGGCGGTCTCTCCTCCTCGTTCTTAAAAATGAACTTTGCCTCTAACAGGCCTAAAAGCGTGGAGGAGATGTACGAGCGGGCATCTGCTATTTCCTCTGCAGAGGAGCCAAGTGAGGCCGCTCCCCGCGGACCCACAAAGGAAAGAATCAGCCAGGTCCAAGAGACTGGCCAGGAATCTGCCCACGAAAACAACCAAGGCAAAAACTGTAGCAGTGGGACAGACAAGCTCCGAAAAATAACGGAGGACACAGTTTTCACTCCCCTCAATGATTCGCGAGCAGTTATCATGAAAACCATGGAACTTCCCCCTCCTCCCCCCATGGGCAGAAATCCGAATGAGAGGAGTCGGGCAAAGTTTTGTGAGTTTCACAATGACTACGGTCATAATACTGAGGACTGCTTCCAGCTGAAATGAATCATTCAGCAGAAAATCAACAACGGCTGACTAAATGAGTACAGGGCCATAATAATGGCACTAATACTAATAATCCCCCGTGGGCACGAGCACTACGTGGCCCCGACAGAAAGGAGAGAGAGGACAAAGACGACGGTGAGTTGGGTGATTATGAGATCAATTTCATTGGAGAAGAGGCTCCATCCAACAAACAGCTCTCCCTCCAAATCAGGACATTGGAGAAATTTTTCTTGATCCCCCCCATGGCTTCGGAAGAAGAGCAAGAAATTGGGTTCAAAAGGAGTGAACTTGCCTCCACCCTTTTTCACTCTACTCAGCCCCTCACCCTCAGCATGAAAATCAACCGAGCAAATATCAGTCGAGTTTTGATTGATACAGGTGCGACCAGAGACATCCTCTACTACCATACTCTAGTGGGAATGAGGATGATCGAGGCCAACCTGACTCCTTATGTCAGTATGCTCGAGGGGTTTACTAACCATGCTGTCGGGGTAAAAGGGACGATGGAGTTTGAAGTGACTATTGGGGAGAAACCCATGCAGAAGACAGCCAAAATCACTTTCATAGTGGTTGATCTTCCTTCCCAATACAATGCTATACTCAACGTGACAGCTCAGGTCGCATTGGGAATAGTTGCTTCCGTCCCCCACCAAAGGATCAAATTTAATACTCAGGGCGGAGTTGCTACGATGAAGATCCAGCCCGGATGATTCCTACGGATGGTAGAGGAAAAAAGGAAGGCAGAAAAAGTCCAGACTTCCTGCCCGTAGAAAGAGGGCGAGGACAAACAGAGAAAGGGTAAAGCCAAAGAACTTATTCCGGCACCCATACCAATTGGCATGCTTTCTTTCCATTCCACAAAGGTGGAGCTCAAAACGAGTAGAAAAGCCAAGAAGTTGGCCCCCATTGAAGGGGGATATATTGATCGGGGAATTGAGGGAAAAATAGACCAAGAGGTCATATATTTCATGGCCGCGCTGCCCGAAGCACGGGTCAACCCCTCAGCCATTGTAATAGACTCCCTGCGCAACCGTGAAATCAGTGACCTCAGGCCTAACAATGAGCTCGAGGAAGTGGTAATCAATTTCCACTACCCAGAGCAAACAGTTAAGGTCGGGCTGGAAATTCACCTAGAGGAGAAGAGGATCCTGATAGAATTCCTCCGAAAAAAATGTGATGTGTTCGCATGGAGAGTGGAGGATATGCAGGGGATTAGCGAGGACGTGATCCTCCATAAAATCAATGATGACCCCACTTTCAAGAACATCCATCAGAAATTGAGGTACTTCTCTCTGGACAAGGAGGTAGTGATCAAAGAAGAGGTGGAAAAGTTGCTTAAGGCAGGGATAATTAAAGAGATCTCTTACCCTAAATGGCTAGCAAACGTGGTCATGGGTCAAAAAGGCCAATGATAAATGGAGGATGTGCATTGATTTCACTGATCTCAACAAAGTATGCCCCAAAGATTGTTTCCCTCTTCCTCGCATAGACCAATTGGTAGACTCAATAGCCGGACACAGAGTCCTAAGCTTCATTGATGCATATTCCGGCTATCATCAGATCAAGATGGCTCCCGAAGACGTCCCCTCAGTAGCTTTCATCGCTGCGGGCAAGACGTACTGCTATACAATGATGCCCTTTGGCCTGAAAAATGCAGGAGCCACCTACCAACGGATGGTTAATATCGTCTTTAAAGACCAATTGGGCAAAAACCTTGAAGCCTACATTGATGATATGGTCATAAAGACAAGAGAAAACTCCCACGAGCTCGACGTGGAGGAAACTTTCTCCAACTTGCGCCGCAACAACATGAAATTGAACCCCCTGAAATGTGCATTTGGGGTCAAAGCGGGCAAGTTTCTCGGATTCATGGTAAATCAGCGAGGAATTGAAGCTAATCCTGAAAAAATTCAAGCGCTGTTGGACATGAGACCTCCTGCCTGCGTAAAAGATGTGCAAAAGCTAAACGGGCGCATCACGGCACTAGGCCGCTTCATCTCGCGATCTGCAGAGAGATGCCACCCCTTCTTCAAAACTCTAAAAGGGGGAAGAAAGCTGAAGAATTCGCGTGGAGCGAGGACTACAGTCAAGCTTTTGAAGAATTGAAGAGTTACCTCGGGCAGCCCCCTCTACTCAGCAGCCCGGTGCCCGGGGAAGAGCTTTTTCTATTTCTAGCAATTACTGATCTGACAATAGCTGTTGTTCTTGTAAGGGAGGAAAATAACTCTCAAAAACCAGTTTATTATGTATCTAAGGCACTGTTTGCCGTAGAAGGGCGCTATCTAAATATAGAAATATTAGCTTACGCCTTGCTTGTGTCAGCTTGAAATTTAAGAGCTTACTTTTCTGCACATTCTATAACTGTACTCACTGAGGCCCCACTTAGAAAGGTTTTACATAAACCAGAGTCCTCGGGGAGAATGCTAGCTTGGTCTATAGATCTCACTGAGTTCCAGATCACCTACTCCCCGAGAAGGACAATCAAAGCACAGGCCTTAGCTGATTTTGTAGCAGAAACATCATTTAAGCTAGCGGACAACGACCTGGGAAAGAGAAAGCGAACAGAGTAAGAAAAGGCCCAAGATAGCTCAAACACGGAGATTGCACACCCCAAAGAGCGTCCATAAGAAGTGTGGACTTTATTTGTGGACGGCTCTACGAGCAAGTTAATGAGTGGAGCGGGCATACTCTTGATCGCACCCTGCGGGGAGAAATTCAAAAGAGCCTTGAGATTCAAGTTCGAAGCATCGAACAATCAGGCTGAGTATGAAGCGATTATAGCAGGCATAGAATTAGCCAGAGACTTGGGAGTTCAGAATATTGAAATAAATAGTGACTCTCAGCTCATAGTAAATCAAATTAAGGGGGAGTATGACACGATCAACCCAGTTCTAACTCAGTACTGCGGTCTAGCCAAAACCCTTATAAAAAATTTCACATACTATGAGCTGAACCAAGTGATGAGGGAGGACAACACAGAGGCTGACCTCCTCTCCAGAATAACTGATCAAGAGATCACGGACTTAGATACGGACTGCCAGATAGAATTCACAGAAAGACCTGCTATAGATCGAATTCAAATAAACAATATTGAAGATCAAGAAAGGGATTGGGTAGATGAAATCAAGGATTACATCGAGAAGCAAACCCTCCCTGAAGATCAAGAAAGGCTAGAACCATCAGAAAGGTTTCCGCAAAATACCTCATCCTGGACGGAGTATTATTTCGTCGATCATTCACCAAGCCTTTGCTAAGATGCGTCAAAACTCACATGGTCACCAATTTACTTTATGAGGTCCATGAAGGAGTTTGTGGCGGACATCCTGGTGCTCGCACTCTCTCGGACAAAATTAAATTTCAAGGATTTTATTGGCCGACGATGAGGAGAGATGCAGAGGAGTACGTAATAAAATGTGACAAATGCCAACGGTTTGCGGACATTCCTAGACTACCATCAACAGAGCAGACTTTGGTTATACCATCGTGGCCTTTTGATACGTGGGGGATTGATCTAATCGGACCGTTCCCAACTGCCAGGGGAGGTATTAAGTACGTCGTGGTGGCAGTGGATTATTTTACGAAGTGGACAGAGGCCAAAACTTTGGCTACTATCTCAGAGGAAAATGCTATAAATTTTGTCCACGATCACATCTGGTGCAGATTTGGGGTTCCACGGGCAATAGTCTCGAACAATGGCACTTAGTTCTCTACAAAATTCACAGCTGAATGTGAGAGAATGAGAGTACAACATCGCCAGTCCGCAGTCGCTTATCCCCAAGGGAATGGCCAAGCTGAGGCCGCAAACAAATTAGTCTTGTCTGCCCTAAAGAAAAACTTGGAAGGCTGAGGAGGACGATGGCTGGACGAGCTCCAGACCACATTATGGGTTGTCCGCACAATGATCAGAAATTCAATAGGCGAAACTCCTTTCTCACTCACGTATGGGTCAGAGGCAATGGCTCCAGTGGAGGTAGCCCTACCCTCGTACAGAGTCACATACTTCGATGAGTCTCAAAATGAGACAAACAGAAGGTATGACCTGGACGATCTTGAAGAAAATAGAATACGAGCAAATGAAAAAATGGTGAATTACAAGCAAAAAGCAAAGAAGCATCATGATAAGAGAGAGAATAAGAGAAGTTTTTCAGTTGGAGATTGGGTACTCAGAAACGTTGTGGACAAAGGAAGGAAAAGACCTCAAGAATGCTTGAAATAGCGATCACCTTAGAAAGTATTTCTTTTAAAAAAATCTTTGTAATATGTAAGGGTGATATAGGCAATGAATGTATGAGTATTGAACCAAAATTTTGTGCAAATTTAGTGTTAAGAACTGTTGTAGCAATATTACCACTAGCCTCAAAAGCTAAAAGTGGATGCCCGCAAGCAGGTGCCAGTGGGTAAAAGGGCCAACCTATGAGCCCCTACGTGCTGATGCGCAAAGATCCATGAAGATTGCACGCCTATATGTGTACAAAGGCCATTAAGCCCGTATTCGATCGTGGACAAGACTCTCTGTCCTGTCCGCGTGAACCACCATAAATAAGTGGATATAGATGCAAGTGGGGACAAAGGCCAAAGTTCGGACCCACTAAATGCGCATAGGCCTTAGTTGGCTGTTGACCGCACGCCTGTATGTACAAAGGCCAATATAGGAGCCCATTACATGATCGCCACTAGACTCCAAAGAGTCAAATTGCGTGAACCACCAATAGTGCATACAAATGCCGGTAGGTTCAAGGGCCAATATGCCCCTACTTACTGTTGCGTGGACTATTGCCTCACGACCATAATCTGCTTGCCCAATGAAAGAAGCTTGCCTTGGCTCTTTTAAAATTACACCACAGATTTAAAAAATCTAAATAAGTGGAAGTGGAAGGGAGTGATCAAAGAAGTTTTAAAAGCCCAATAGACAAAATGAGGTCAAGACCTCAAAACTGTCCAAGGCCATAACAAACGCGATCATAGAGGAAAAGGGTTGACTCTCACAAAAAACTCAAGCGGTTTTGAATAAAGAGTTATATACTCATAAACGCGGTCAAAAGGCCTAACATGCCCATGAGCCACGGCATTGAGTCAAAAAAATTGTTCTAAGTCAAAAGCTGAAAGAAGAAAAGCAGGAGTACAAGCTTGATTAAAGCATTGATATGAAATATCAAGAGTATTCTTATTGCAAAATATTCAATAGCCACGAAAAGACAAAATGATGAATAAAAACTTTTCATTAATAGAGAAAGATGTACAAAATCCTAAAATCCATTACAAAAGTAAAAAATAAAACCCTAAGCTATGGGTTGATCAGAGGGAGCAGTCTCTTGGGGAGTAGTCTCTTTGGCGGCCTCAACTGTAAGCGTTGGAGAGGGAAGATTGGCAGTTATAGTGAGATCAGTGATAGGATCTGGAAGAGTTGAGGGTTCAGTTGAGGCCTGAATAAGAGCTGGCCGTGGTTCGAACATGTCGCTAACTGCAGGCCCGTTTGGAAACAGGCGAGCAGCAGCTTCTTCGTAGGATAGTTTCTCGTCTCCGAACCTCATCTTATCCATTTCACTGATGAGGTTGGTGGCGGTGACCGCGGCAATGGGAGGCAGAGACAAGGCCGCAGCAAGCTCTAAGTTTTTCACCTCCTCCTTAGCCAGAGGGACCAATGCGTGCCCGGGCAGGCATAAAGCGTCAGTGGAGATCAATGAGCCTATTAAGGTCAACTGCTCCGCTGAGAACTTGCCCGTGGCAGCAAAGTTCCGTAGCTGAGTTTGGTAGGCAATCTCATACTGTGCAGAGGCTTCAGCTGAGATCTCGTCCTGATACTCCTCGGACTTTTTGAATTCCTCAACTGCCTCCTTACGGGCAGCGAGCAGTATGGCCTCCCTCTCCAGCTCGAACTGCCTCAGGGGTAGCAGCTGCTCGGAGAGCTCGTCAACCTTTGCCTCCAAGATTGAGACTTGCTTCTGGGAAGCCTCCAGACTATTCAACAGCTCAGCATTCCTCTTCTCCAGCTCTGCCTTATGCCCGCGGAGCTCATCCCGCTGCCCCTTGGCCTTATCCAAATCCTTCTCAACCACCTGTGAATGTGGTGCCCAAGATAAGCGGCTCTCTTTTTTTTTATTATTTACTTTTGGAACCACTTTCTCGTGTAAGGGGGATCACCGCCTCACATCAGTTTGGAAACATCCGATTTAAATTAAAAAACGGAGTCGCCACGCCATTTTGATTTTCTCAAAACTTTGAAAAAAAAGGATTTGGGTCCGGAGGTTAAGTTACCCTTTGGGAAGAACGGATCGTCGTTCACCCAAAGAGCCTTTCCGAAGCAAGTCTTCCAGGATCCGCTTTTCATACTTGCCTTAGTGCTTTCATGTGTGAGATGGGAGTTTTGAAAAGGGGGGAATGTATCAAGTGGTCTTCCGGACGTATAAACCATGAGTTGGTTATCGCTCGGAATTTCTTGGATTTTTTATGTATTAGGGAATTTGGTCCCCTTATCATCTTGGACTTATGATCATCATGATGAGACCTTGGGTCACATGTGACCAAGATAGGGACACCGTTTTAGAGTCCAAGGATGAGACTCTTTAGAAAGGAATGACCTTTGCCTATCAATCCTACATCTTGAGACAATTTGGACTTTTCGGGACATTTATGCTCGTCTCAAGTGATGATCGGAGACATGTGGCTAGGGCTCATCCTTTTCTAAAGGAGAATCCGTCTATGGCATCTTTAAGTGGAAGAAATGATGTAAAAATAGGACCTTTACACAATCTCATTCCAAGAGAAGCTCCAAGTACCAAGGGGGACTAGGGAAGGGGTATAAAGATTGGATCTTTATACTCATCCTATGCCTTTTTATGCCTTAAGAAGGTCACTAGGCAATCCTAGGAGAGAGATCCAACCATGAGGGACATGGGGATGCATGTTTAAGCTAAAGATGTCATTTTAATGAAAAAGATGACATTTTAAGTGCAAAGGATGCTACTTGGTTGCAAAGGATGCTTCTTTGATGTAAAGAATGATTTTTAATGCAAAGGATGCAACTTTATGTGGAAAAATGGCATTTTAAGTGCAAAGGATGCTACTTTAATGCATAAGATAACATTTTAAGAGCAAAGGATGCTACTCTGATGCATAGGATGCTATTTTGTATGTGAAGGTGACATTTTTAATGCAAAGGATGCAACTTTATATGTAAAAATGACATTTTAAGTGCAAAGGATGCATAAAGATGTCATTTTAGGAGCAAAGGATGCTACTTTATGCAAAAAGGGGAAGGGGTATGATTTACATGCCTAAAGATAGGATCTTTAATGATAATATACCAAGTACCAAGCAAGTATATAGCAATATGTAAAACAAGCACTACAACAAAAACAGGTTTTTGTGGCACTTTTTTAAGTGCCACAAATAAAAAAAAGTGCCATAAAAGCTATTTTCGGCACATTTTCCGGCACTTTTATAAGTGCCATAATAAGTCGCGTCGGCAATACTTTTCGGCACTTAAAAGTGCCACAATTTTCCGGCACTTTGAAAAGTGCCACAATTTTCCGGCACTTTTAAAAGTGCCACAATTTCCGGCACTTTTAAAAGTGCCATAATTTTCGGCACTTTTTTAAGTGCCACAATTTCCGACACTTTCAGAAATGCCATAATTTCCGGCACTTTGAAAAGTGCCACAATTTTCCGGCACTTTTAAAAGTGCCACAATTTTCCGGCAGTTTTTTAAGTGCCACAAATTTCCGGCAGTTTTGTAAATGCCTCAAATTTTCGGCATTTAAAAAAGTCTTAATTTTCCGGCACTTTGAAAAGTGCCACACATTTCAGGCACTTTTAAAATTGTATATTGATAGCTAGATTTGTATAAAGTTGTGAGCTTTTCGGAAAAGGGAGTATGAGTTTTTCGTAATGATGAATTTAATATATAAATTTCACGAATGAAAACAACAAGAACAAAGTTTCTATCACAAAACAAAATAATGAGAGAGTCGGTTAACACTAAACATCATATCAATGGGTAAAGAGAAGTGATAAAATGTATGAATCATCCTTGCTTGATTTCACCATCACTGCTGTGTCTGACCTCTGCTTATTTGGACTACTTAAACTTGAATTCCCATTGTTTTTTGAAACCCATGAAGCTGACTTCTTCTGTTCTGGATCAAAAACAAATGACTTTTGCAACGAGAGGATATCCCCCCGGCTACTAGCCCTTGTTTGGAGAATGGGAAATGAAACTTGAGTTTGAGCAGGCTGAGACATACAATCCCTGCGGTCGTATAAGCCTTATAGCTTTCTATTGGCTATCATTTTGGCCGTGGGTCCCAAATCCTTCACGAATCGCATCAAGCTTTCTCTGTAACTAATATCCTGCTCATTCACCTATATATTGAAACATGAAAATTCAACCATCTTAAACAATCTGCTTTACTTTCCTGTAACAAAAACCAAAAACAAGGTAAATAAACTCACGGGGACAAGAGTTTTCAAGTTAGTAAGCTCTCCTGAAATAAATGAGTTGTTGCCATGCAACATCGTAGGTTTATATGTGCAACGTCTATCTGCTTCATCAGGGCTCCTACATCTGCTACTATCACATGCACCTATTAAGAGAAGATAAATTCTCATTAGTCACAGCATTTTAAATTAGGATATAGATAGCAAGCAATAGTTATAAGAGAGATGCAGCAAGCAGAGTCTTTACCAATATCTTGAGCACGGGGCAAATTTCTCGAGATTTCCAAAAATTGATGGACCTTTGACGTAACTTGAGGAAGCATCAACAGCTGTACTATCGGTCCTGGCATCTTTAGAACGCCTTGTGATTGATTTGCAGTAGTTCAAGTTCTTAGCTTCACCCTGCAGCCTCCTAGACGACCTTCGCCTCGTCCCAGAGTGTTCCATTACAAAGTTTTGAGGATCGGTTCTTAACAATTCAAACACTTTTTTTGATAGCTCATGTATAGCACGAGCCTGTGAATTAAAATTAAAAGGTTCAGTTTCTGGAAATGAAGGAAGACAACTAGTATGCTAACTAGTAGTAAATGGATCGAGTAGTTACCTGTTTGAAGAAAAGTGAGGCGGAGGAGTTGAAATGCATTGCATTCCCGGAGATTAGAAACACATCATGCTGCATTGACCATGGCAGAATCCTATCATTGACCATGGCAGAATCCTATCATGTCAATAATATCATACATTAAAATAGAAGTGAAATTTATTTTTGAAAAGGCTACCTCACCAATCGACCATAAGTTGACTCTTCTATTTATTGAACAATCAAACTTTTCTTTCTATTATCATATGAAATTGAAACAGAAAAATCGACTGAAGAATCACCAAATAAACTAAAGCTGGCTGTCCGGACTATTAAAAAAAAGGTACCTGCTCCAGTAGCGCCGGAACAAGGTACGGCGGCGTCTACAATCGCGACGGATAGATCCGACTCGACGAGGAACTGCCGGGCGATAGTCAACCCGATGATACCGGCGCCAACTACGACCACATCAAACGTGTGGGAAGAGGCGGCGGTTGCCGAACCGGAGAGACTAGCTGCCATAGGTTGATTAAGGGGGCGTTTGTTTTCTTATTTTAAGTCTTATTTGCCTCTTAACACTTATTCATTAAGAGGATTAGAGAAATAAGTGTGTTTGTTTTTTTTTTTTGAAATAAGTCTTGTTAGGCTCTTAAAGTCCTCTTAATTTTAAGAGGTTAAAATGTTGCTGAATTGCCTCTGAAAGCCTCTGAAAGCCACTGTTTCATATTTGGTTTTGGGTAAAAAAAAATTAAACTGTTTACTGTTTCATAATGCATTTACGGTTTTTTTTTTTTTTTTTTTTTAATTTTTTTAATTTTTTTAAGCTGTTTCGGATAATGAATTCGGATACAAAATCAAACAACTTGTCAAATTCGAGTCGAGTTTTGATTCTTTGCCTCTTAATCATTCGGCCATTTCGAACCGAAATCATTTGACACTTATCACTTAAAAAAAACAAAAACCCCCTAAGTCGGATATCCTTAAGCTGAGTTGAGAACGAAGAATTGGCGAGAAATTTGCGGCCGGGAAAGCTTAAATTAGAGGCGGAACGACAGAATGATTGTGTTCGATGTGAGAGGATTATCATATTGTTGTTAAGATTAGGGTTTGCCGTGGGAGAGATAGAAATGGTGGTGGCCATATCTGGTGTGCGTGAATTGAGAGAGAGAAAAAGAGAGATGAGGGAGGCGGATGAATGGGAGAGAAAGAGAAGTGGTAGGGTTTTTGTTAGATTGAAGTGGATATTGTTTGGTTGTGTTGATTGTGAGCATTGATGCTCATAAAATAAACGGCTAAGATGAAATACAAAGGTTTTTGTGATGATTCATGTAATTCTTAAGAAACTAATGAATGGTTGACACCTTGCATTGTATATTTTTCCTTGTATACAAGTATATTCTTATTATTAATATTATTATTCATAACAATATTAATAATATTACTTCAAATAAATAAACAATACATAAATAATTTGTTACAAGAATAATAGCAATAACGAAAATACCTTTTAAATAAATATTAATTAATAAAGAAATAATTAATTATTTTTTTAAAAACAAAATTACATAAAAAAGTTAAGAACTTTTAAAGAAAATAAAGTATATAAAAGAAATTAGAAGGACGGATAATAGCATATACATTTTTTTTATTTTTTCAATTTTTTTGTATAAAGAAAATTATTTGAGATGTTGATTAATAGGAAAATTAGCGGCACTTTTAAGAAAGTGCCGAAAAATTAGCGGCACTTTTGTAAAAGTGCCGGGAAATTAGCGGCACTTTTTCAAAAGTGTCGGGAATTTAGCGGCACTTTTTCAAAAATGCCGGGAATTTAGCGGCACTTTTAAGAAAGTGCCGGAAAATTAGCGGCACTTTAAAGAAGTGCCGGAAAATTAGCGGCACTTTTGTAAAAGTGCCGGAAATTAGCGGCACTTCTAAAAAAGTGCCGGATATTTGTGGCAGTTTCTGAAAAGTGCCGGAAATTTGTGGCACTTATTAAAAAAGTGCCGAAAATTGGTGGCACAAAATTAAGTGCCTGATTAAAAGTGCCGGAAAAAACCATTTTTCTTGTAGTGAAGGAGCGATATATCACAATACAAGTATAATGCAAGATAAAGGGGAGGAGAGGTTACCAATGGTGGTGTTCCTCTTTCTCCTTGAAGTTTGCCTAGGGAAGGACCAACTTTGGAAGGTTTTGAAGAGGAGGGAGGTAGTTTTTGACACTCTCAGCTCTCTGGAATTTCGTGGTGGTATTTTGGCAGAGTAACACTACTGAAAAATCCCTCCTAAAATGAATAGAGGAGGTCTCTATTTATAGGCAGTCTGGCAGCAGCT
The DNA here is from genome assembly GCA_022495995.1 of Adenophora triphylla var. japonica. Lineage (NCBI taxonomy): Eukaryota > Viridiplantae > Streptophyta > Magnoliopsida > Asterales > Campanulaceae > Adenophora > Adenophora triphylla. The sequence continues at coordinate 117,692 of JAFEMH010003889.1, read as the reverse complement.
AATGAGGTCGTGCGGCTGTAACTCCAGGTCTAATGAGGCCATGCGGTTTTATCCTGAAATGACTCAGCTCATTTCTAGAACCATGCAAGGTGGCCTTCTAGAAGGGCTTTTCCAGCGAAGGACTACGTGGAATTTTAATTCCTAGGAAGTCCTTCGCCCCTCAGAAGGTTTGGAAAGTTCTCGAATTGCCCCTGAACTTTAGGAAAGTCCGGGGAATTGCCGGGAAACTTAACCGAAAGGCATGAGCCAAATTTGGGTACTTACACCACCACCAGTCGATCCATGAAGCCCTTCAAATCTGATTCCTTCTCAGTAAGGGAGTCAGACAGGGTCTTCACTTTCTCCTCAGCCTTGACCAGCTCCCGGCACTTGTTCGCCAGAATCTTAGTCTGCTCGGAGAGGTCAGCAGCCTGCTCATCTGAGATCTCTCTCAGCCGCATGATTTTATTGCCCGCCTGCAAAAGAAAGGATCAGTAATCACGATGAAGGTTGAGAGTCCAAGAGTCAAAGTTAAGAAGGGGACAGGTCTTACTTCAATAAAAGCAAGGCCAATATCCCCCATCAGGGCAGCAGCATTCTCCTTGACCGCTACATTCTTGTAGTAGTCCGGAGAGTAGAGTCGGTTCAGGAGACCAAGCCTTGCAACTGATTGATGAGGCCCGCGGGCATAGATATCCACCCCTTTGATGGCGGACACATCATCCAATTTTTTTTGAGCACCCACGCTTGTTCGCGTGTGGACAGGGGCTCAAGAGGGTAAGAGATAGAGCAGATAGTTCCTCCCCTATTTGAAGTAGAGACTGGGGCAGTGAAAGTGGAGGCTTGGGCCTGTGTGCCATCCCCCCTGTGAGTTTTTTGCGCCCTCTCCTTGGCCGCAATATCCACGTCAGAAGCGGACCTTTTCCTGGACAGATCGGTCTGACTGGTGTGACCGAAAGATATTGTGCGGCTAGAAGGACTGGAGCCGCGGCCAGAGGAAGCGGGGGAAGGACCCATGGGAGGTGGAGGCAAGTCCTTGTTAGTGGGGACTCCCTTCACTCCGGCCAAAATAGTGCCAGAGGATCTGTTAGAAACAGGCAGAGATATGCCCTTCCCAGCAACGCCGCCCAAGGCCGCTTGCCTGGCCGCTTTATCTTTCTCTTCTTGGCCTTCAGTTCGTTGGGGGTGAGTCGGGCCATTACAAGTATTCAGCTGGATCTACTCTGAAAGAAAAAGAGTGGGTTAAAATACAGTCCAAGAAATCAGAAAGCAATTAAAAGCAATTTTCTCAAAGACAGAGGAGAGACCGATTCATTCAGGTGGTTCACAGACCGCGCCCATCATACAGGTTCTGCAGTCAGCCTCAAATTGGAAAAACTCGTGCACCCTCCAATCAGGGTCAGAAGCTGGGGCCCTATTTCTACCCTAGGGGCATAGTAGCTACCCTCCCTCCGAGGGGCCACCCCTGAGTAGATCAAAAATCGCTCACTCTCCACAATCGTTCTCACATCAAAAATGGGCTAAACTCCCTCGGTTATGTACTTGCCCAAGTAAGTCTCCAGGGCAACTTGTAGGGCCTCGGACAAAGATGGACTAGGGTAAGAGCTGGCGACCACCCTGACCGGAATAGGGATATCAGGCTTTGAAAAGGACTATCCGAACCTAGACTCTATGACCAGAATGTTCCTCTGGTTCCATTGATCGAACTTATTGGTAGGAGTAGAAAAGGTCCGGGCAGAGTTATTCTTCGCTTTCAGGCCCAGGTTGCCATTGGTTATTTGATTCTGATAGTAGGCATAAAGCCCGGAGAGGGAAGGCTCATAGCCCAAAACCCTGCAAACAGCTATAAAAGAGACCAAAGCTCTGATGGAGTTAGGGGTCAGGTGCATAGGGAGACACCGGTTGAAATTGAGAAATTCATTGATGAAGGGATCAAGGGGAAGTCTCAGTCCATTCTCGAATTGAGCCCCATAGAAAAAATAGGCCCTATTGTCCTCGCGGACATCGGCTACTATCTCCGGTCTTAGTTTTCCCTTCTTCGTTAGCACTTCCTGAAGAGGGCGGACACGAAAGGCATTTGGGTCAACAGCATAAGTGGTATAGATCTCTTGCTCCCAGTCAATAGAGGCCGCCTCCTTGCCCTTCCTCTTCTTGCCACGACCAGGATTTGCCTCAGCAGCACGCCTCTTGCTGCGGACAGGGGTCTCTTGCTCAGAATCCTCCCCAAAGGCGTCAACGATCCTCGTTGCCTGTTGGGATGTGCCTGCGGCCATGCGCTCTCCCTCCTCGTGGTTATCTTCCTCTGTCTCCACGCTCTGAGAGCCAAAGAGACTTTAAGATGACCCCCTTGAGGGTTCTACCTCAGCGTCTTCCTCCTCGCCTCCATCCACCTCAGTCTCCATATCATCAAGGTCCTCACTACTACTCAGGTCCACCACGGGCACATCAGGGGCCTCGGTCTGGGCCTCGATAAAGACAGTTTTCAAAGGCTCAACATCTAGGAGATCACTCCTATCTTCTGCGGCCAGGCACTGGTATTTGTTCATTTGGTCTAGATCCATGAGTTCTACTTTCTCCCAATCAGTTATCACTCTAGGGTTATGAATCGCTCTCCTCACCAGTTCAACGGCATTCAAAGCCTGATCTCTCTCTCAGGGAAACCTGCACAGAACCCCCATCACAAAATTTCTTAATCTATTTGTATCCCCCAACACCTCTATATCACCGTTTACAAGCAATTTCTTCTCGGCCTCCCACAACCGGGGTGGGACGAAGGGCCCCCACTGATATTTCTCACAAAAATATTGAAAACACTCCAAAGACAGCCTCAACCACCCAAAGGCCACCTTCCTATATATACCTCTTGACTGTTTACAAACAGCAAAAAGGTCTGGAGTGGTTTTATCTCCTAGCTCTACCGGACGGACTGGACGAAATTGACGGGTCATCATCGAGTCCCAGATAGTAGAAAGAGATGAAAAAGAAGAAATTAAAGACAAAATTACCTACGGATTAAGACGAGGAGCAAGGAAGCGACAAGCAAACAAGCAAAAACAGCAATCTCTCTCTCTCTCTAATGGCAGTATAAGAACTTGAAGGTGTAAAGAGGTGAAAGGGCGGAAGGGTTTTGTATTTATAGGCCTACAATTACGGGTTAACCCGTATTAATTAGCCCACAAAACCGTTCCCCTCGAGTCTCGAACTGGCGCCAACGTTGGATTTTCAAAATTTGAGCGGTTAGCATTTATTGCGCCTCTCGGATGGCTGACACGTACCCTCCGTACCTGTCACGCGCTGTCTCTTCACCTACCATAGGGCCCACCAGTTAACCGAGAGGCAGAGCCATAAAGCTTCTACAAGCTTCCTCACGTGCCTCTCACATGTGCCTATTTGCACGGAAGGCAGAGCAAAAACCAGTGAAAAATGCTAACACTGGTGCCTGCCCAAGGAGCGATCTGATTGAACTAAGCTTAACTAGTAGCTCCTCGCTCCGACCATAAATAATCATTCACTTGGAGCTAGGGGCCACTGATGAGCCCGAACCAGCTAGATCGGGCCCAAGCTCGGTCTGGTCCAAAGGCCCAGTATGATGTGGCATACCCTAGACCGCCAGAGTTAAGACCGCGGACAGATAGAACCTCAAGGTCAAGACCGCGTTCCTCTCGTACCATCCCAGTCAAGACTGAAGGGATCCAGACCGTCAGCCTGGTGACCGCGGGAGTTGTGACCGTCCCATTCGTGCCCGCGTCAAATATCATTGACCGCGCTTATGATGGTGACTGCGGTCTCATATCAGACTCCCGGTTATCTCACCAGACTCCAGGTTAATACCAAAGCTTATTGAGCAATCTACTTACTGGTTGTGACAGGCAAGTAGCCGGCTTATTTCCATCGCATTGATTGCATGGCTCAGGCGCCTACTATTTCATTTAATGCGCCGCGCCAGATACACGATTCCTATCCACATCAATGACATCCCCTCTGCAAGTGAATCTAACTTTACTGACAGAGTCAATCCTATGCAAACACGTGTACCTGGTCAAAGACTAAGATGCCCTTTAGGGCTGACCTCATGGCTTACGTCAGTGAGCAGCTCCCCATTGCCTATAAATAGAAGACCTTTGTCCTCTTGGATAAAGTAAGTGCCAAATTGACATTGTAAGCTATTGTCTAAACCCTAAACACATACACACACACTATAAGACATTCTAAGATCTTATTCTCAGGTTTTATATCCATCTAGATATCTTATCCTCACATCTGAGGGCCTGGGTTTGATTAACATCCGACTTTGACCTTAACGGTGCTTCTTTCTGTGTTGTGATCTTAGGTACCGCACCAAACAAATATCCTGCCAGATATCCTACGAACCGCTCTGACCCCGAAAGCCCAGGCGTCATCATCACTTTTGTAATAAATTATTTTATTCATTATTAAAAATAAATTTTTTATTACTTAAGGTTCATTTTGGTGTTTTTGTATTTGTACTTTTTATTTTGGTTGTTGAACGGATTTTGATTTGAATTTGAATTTGTTGCAACAAAATATTGAGTAGGTCTAGGGAGAAAGTTTCTCCATAAGTTATGGAGAAACGGGTTTCTGGATATCCAGAAGTTTTGGGATTGATATCCAAAAGCTTTGGGACGGATATCCAGAAAAAAAAATTGAGACCAAATCCAAGGCCAAGACCAAATTTCTGATTCTGGATATTACTTTCACAAGGTTCTGGATATCCAGAACATTGAATATGGATATCCAGAAGCCTTAAAACTTATATCCAGAAGCCAATTCTAAATTTCTGGATATCACTTACATAAGGTTCTGGATATCCAGAACATTGAATATGGATATCCAGAAACTTTCAAAATGAATAACTAGAAATTTAGAATTGCCCAAGCCTAGGCCATGGGCCAAGGTCATGTCCAATACAAAAATTTCTGGATATCCTTTCAAAAGGTTCTGGATATCCTTTCAAAAGGTTCTGGATACCCGTTTCTCCATAGGCCAAGGTCATGACCAATATAAAATTTCTGGATATCCTTTCAAAAGATTCTGGATATCCTTTCAAAAGGTTCTGGATATCCAGAACATTGAATGTTTAAACCAGAAAATAACAAACAAACGTTAAAACATGTGAGAGCATTTTATCAAACAACTTCTATGCATATCAAATACAAAAAGTATCATAATCATGCAATTCCATGTCTAGATAGAAATAAACATAATCCAAATGTGTAATTTCCATATGCGTAATATTATCTGGAATTTATCGTGCTAATTTGCAAATTACGCAAGTAGTAGTACCTCAGATAGGAAAGATTGAGCGGAGCGTTCGTCTGGGATGTGGCCGGCAATGGCAATGAATTTGCTCTTTTTGATTTCCCGTTCGAACGATACTCGCTCGCTGATAGTCGTGAGCATCGACGGGAACGATGGAAAAAACCCGTTTCTCCATAAATTATGGAGAAACACGTTTCTTCCTAGATTTTAGCCAAAATATTTGTTATTGCCATGTACAGTCGCTAATGTGGAATTGACCGATTGTGGCAATGCAATAACACCCCCCCCCCCTTGCAATTCTGGTCCATAGTTGAAACTATATTGGAATATTCACTTTCTTGTTTTGTAATAAAATTTGTTGTTGCCAAGAATTTTTTATTTATTTTTTAGAATATTTCTATAGAAAATTGTTATTGCAGTGAGCATCTTGTTAACAATACATAGTAAGTACTCCCTCCGTCCCGAATCTTGATGCCTAGTTTGATTTTTCACGTAAATTAAGGAGAGAGTATTATATTTAAAGTGTTGTGAGTGTGAAAATAAAATAAGAGAGAGAAAGAGTGGAGGGAATAGTAAATTATAATGGTGTTGTGAGTATTAAAATAATGTAGGAGAGAGAATGAGTGGAGAGAATAGTAAAGATTCCTTTCCATTTTAGGAAATGTGCACGTAGGTTTGGGACGCCCAAAATAAAAAGTGTGCACGTAAGTATGAGACGGAGGGAGTATATTGTATCTGATAACACATCTTGTCGATCCCATTGCAATGTGTGATTGGGTTCATACGGATTATTTGACCCCCTTTGGTTTTGAAAAAAATATCATTATATCGTAATTTTGACATTTTTAAATAATTTCTGATTTCGCCACTGAATATCATAATAAAGTATGAAGTTTAATCTCAAAATTAATCGACAATAATAAAAGAAGTGATTTGATATCTTTATATATTGAGTACAAAACGTTTTATTCTCAATATTGGATGAGTGCTTCTGCATATACTACTTTACTTGAAAGTTGATTAATTCACCAATAAACCCCTCCCCTCCCAAGAAAATTAAACAATTACGACAAAACTTTCCTTTCATTTTTTCATTTGTTTTCCTTTTTTCCTTTTCTTGTTTTTCTTTGTTTTTCTTGTTGTTCTTTTTTGGGGTGGGGGTGGCGTGGGGGAGGGGTCTATTTTTTTTTTATTATTATTATTTTTTTCCACTACTCGCACACACATACATGCACGTACAGAAGCGCCTAGGAGATAAATTTTAGGGAGAGAAAGCCTTCCCTCTAACTTCTGGGGGGGATCAAACCCATGACCTCCAGGTTGAAAGCCATGAACTCAAGTCAGCAGGCCAAATCCCGATATGCGGGTGGGGTCTATTATGTATATATATACGTGGTGGAAGAAGGCAAAAGCAGACTTGAAACAAGGCCAATAAAATCATTTTTCATCCTTCTTTCCTACCTAAACCTAGCAATGGATTTTCTTCAATGCTTCCTGGCACTTTTCCTTGGCCTTGTTTCCTACATATCTTGGACACTCTTTTTCCAACCCAAAAAACACATTCACAATCTTCCACCAGGCAGTACAGGGTGGCCGATCATCGGAGAATCCCTAAACTTCATCTCCGCATGCAAATCCGGAAAACCCGAGCTTTTCTTTAAAGAAAGAATGAAAAAATACTCCCCCAACATATTCAAAACATCCATAGCCGGATCCGAGATGGCAGTCCTTTGTGGGGCCGGTGGCAGCAAGATGGTATTCTCAAACGAGAATAAGATTATCGGAGTCTGGTGGCCATCCACAATCACCAATATCATGATAGCCAAAGGCTCCTCAATGGGCGATGATGGAAAAATGCGCGATTTCTTGGCTCAATTTCTTAAACCCGAAGCACTTAAAGATTACGTACCCATCATGGATAATATGATCAAGAAACTCATGGACACGGAATTATCCACGGATAAAAATATTCGAGCTTACCCTATATTCAAGAAGCTAGCTTTTTCCGTGTCATGCAAGTTATTCTTGAATATTGAAGATCCAGTTATAGTTGATAAACTTAGTGCTATTTTTTCTATGGTTACGGCTGGTTTATTGGCCGTGCCTATAAATTTTCCGGGGACTACTTACAACCGCGCGATTAAGGCGGCTAACCGGATCCGAGAGATGGTTTACCCAATAATCAAGCAGAGGAGAATTGATCAGCAGATGAGGAAAAGTTCTTTTAGTAATAATAAATATGATTTATTATCATTTTTGGTGGGTGCATCAAGTTATTATGATGATGATATTGATGAGGAAATATTTCTGAAGGAAATTGCAGATACTATTTTGAGTGTACTTGTTGCAAGCCACGACACAACAAGCTCTTCCATGGCCTTTGTTGTTTACTACCTTGCTGACCATCCTCATGTCTATAAACAACTTCTTCAAGGTATTTCTTCAAACTTTCAAATTTTTTTTTAAATAGAGTACTTATTAAAATGATAAGTTGGCAAAGTGCACCAAAAGTCTTCGAAATATGACCTTTAAAAATAAAGGGGTGTAAAAGTCAATAAGGATACATTTTAAAACTTTACCCAACAATAGTGGTGAACAAAACAGGAAATAAGGAGGTTATGGGGTGGCAGTGGTGGCGGTGGTGGAAGTTGTGGCGGTGGCGGTGTGGATGATAGTGTGGGGTTATTCGGTTGAAGGGGGAGATTTCTAGGATACTCTTCTCTTTGAAACATCACAAAATAAGCCCTCAAAATATTAGTACTCAGGTAAATTATGTGCATGAAAAGCCCTAAACAGTTGACATGATTTCTTACATGCTACACTTAACGTACAAAATTAACGGTCGTTAGTATTTTTGACATAATTCAAATGAACTTTTACTTTAACACAAAAAATAAAAGTTCAAGAAAACAAATAAAAATGAATATAGTTAAGGGACTTTACGTGCACTTTTGCCTAAAAAGTTAAATGAGTTAATTTGAGAATGTTATGGATGTGAACAAGAAAAATTAATCCATAGAAAGCATGTCATTGTTAAACACGAAAATTTAACTTTTTATTTTGGACGGAGGTACTCCCTCCGTCCCTAAATGTTTGTCCCATTTGACTTTTCAAACATTTTAATTTAGTGATTTTGAAGCTTTAATTTTGGTTATTTTTACGAACGCTTTGAAAATTATTGATAATATACACCGCCATTATGTAATACTCCGTCCCTAAATGTTACAAGTTTTGAAAATTTAGTGATTTTGAAGCTTTAATTTTGAAAATGAGACTAACTTTTTGGGACAAAGAAAATGGGAAAATGGGACAAACATTTAGGAACGGAGGGAGTATTATTTATTGCAAAATGATATTCCCTCCGTCTTATATTATTTGGCCACATTTTACTTTTTTGATGGTCAACACAAGTGAAACATTGACCGAATATTAATGACAATCTAATCTTTCGAATAAAATTTTAAAAATTGTTATTAATAAATCTCTGAGTAATTTATCAATAATAAATTTTAGAATTTCACTAGAATAAATAAATTAACATTAACATTCGATCTAATTAGTTCACTTGTGTTAAACATAAAAAGTCAAATGTGGTCAAAAAGAAAATGAGACGTTATATTATGGATATGAGCTAACTTATAGCCAATCTTGTTTTGGTGCATAAGAACAAAATGAAATCAAGAAGGGGAAAAAGGAAGGAGAATTGCTAAACTGGGATGACCTAAATAAATTGAAGTATTCCCGGTGCGTCCTAAATGAAGTAATGCGACTAGCTCCTCCGTCTCCGGGAGGTTTCCGGGAGGCTGCTCATGAATTCACATATGGTGGCTTCACTGTTCCTAAAGGATGGAAGGTAACTAACTAATTCCCGGTGTGATACTATTATTGTTAAGCAAACTATGGATTAATTATGAAATAATTTTTATTATTGCATGTATATATATAGCTACTTTGGAGTGTACACTCGACCCACAAGGATCCGAAGTACTTTGAGAATCCGGAGGAATTCAAGCCTTCGAGGTTCGAAGGAAAGGGACCGGTGCCCTATAGTTTTGTACCGTTTGGTGCAGGACCTCGTATGTGTCCAGGAAATGAGTACGCTCGTGTTGAAATGTTGATTTTCATGCACAACTTGGTAAGTAGATTCCGATGGGAGAAACTTGTGAAGGAAGAAAAGGTTATCTCAAGTCCAATACCCGTTCCGGCACAAGGTCTTCCCGTTCGCCTGCTGCTGCATCACGATTAAATCTTGCATTCATGCATTTATATTTTTTGTGTACGATGTAGTTTTGAGGGTAATAAGGATTTACATCAATTTGTGATAATATTTTAAGTAACATTATGTTTTTGAATATTAATGATAGTGTTAAAGAGAGACACTGTTGGTGTTAATTAATCCTTGTTTATTTATTAATAAGTTACGGCCATTTTCATAATAGCGTCACTGTATATCTTAAAAACTAGATTTTTCTATGGATGGGGAAAATAAATTATTAAAAAGAATAAAACTCATTTAAAGACATGATGTTTGAAAGGTACTCTGAAATATAAAAAATTAGACTCGAGTTAGCTCGAGTTCGAATTCAAATAGAATTTTAAACTCGTTATTTTTTCAAATCGACAACCAAACTCGACTCTTTGTTATTTTTTTCAAAGTGACGATCGAACTCGACTCCTTTAAAGCAACTCCAATGGTGGGTACATTAAAAAGTTAGAATCTTTAATGCTAAACATTATTATAGGTAGCAAATTTTGATAAAAAGTTAGGGAAGATATCAAATTTGATACCTTTCTTAACCCATTCACGTTGCCAAGTAGTATATGTTTATATCATTTAATTATTTATTTACATTTACATTTTATTTTGTTTTATTTATCGTATATTTATAAAACAAAAAATTTAATTATTAATCTGTCAAAGGAAAAGAAAATAATTTTTATTTATTTAGTATACATATTTTTATTTATTTTTAATACAATTAGTATTCAATTATTATTTAATAATATTTATATTTAATTATTTAAAAATATTAAATGTGAAATAATAAAACAAAAATAAAAAAAATAAGTTATAAATTTAATACCTACAATTGAAGATGATAATTTGATAACTTATAAATACTCCCTCCGACCCAGTTCAAATGTCCCAAAATGGTCCATGCACGGGAATTAAAGAAAGTGATATAGGAAAGAGAAAAAGTTTAAATGTTGTGAGCATGAAAAGTGAGGTAAGAAAGAGAAAGTATGGTAGGGAATAGTTAGGGCGTCTACAATGGGGTTCTTTTATGGGGATCGATCCCCTCTTTTATTTCTCAAACCATTGTGGCATAGAGTATCGGTTCCCAAACTAAGGAATCACTCCTCTGCCCCGGTACCATTATTATATGGGGGCCATGCTACTTTATTCAATTTTTCACTCTTTCTCTCTCTATATTACCATTGAATGTACTCTCTTTTTTTTAACTTTTGTTCCATTTTAGTACTCTTAACCATTGTAGAGAAAAAGGAAAAAAGAGATGAGTTTGTTCTTTGATGATGTGGCAATGAGGTGGCTTGAGATAATACCCATAATGGGTATTACCATTGGAGATGCTCTTAGTGGATATTTATTGTGAGTATGACAAGTGGGTCTCACAAATAAAAAAATAATAAAAAACTTTTCTTTTTTGAATTAGAACAATTTAAATGAAATACTCAAAAAAAAAGTTGAAACACTCCAATCGAGACGAAGGGAGTAGTATTATAGGTATTAAAATTTTTGATATCTATAACTTAACTATATTTATTGGAGATGCCTTTACCACCATTATTCCAAATAAGAGCTTTGGGCCTCATTTATGCGGACACCGTTGGACCCCATTCACGAGCCCACCGTCTAATTTAAGGTAATCCTCTCATTTCCCACCCAAGTTACTGATCCGCGTGACCTTTGTCCTAACAAAAATAAATCGTCAGATCATAATCTTTTAACCAATCATAACCATCCAATTCCACTCCTTGAAAAATGAAAATCATCCATATTTACACCTCCTTAAATCCTCTCCCCTCATCTCAACAGGTTTCACATTCTTGATTCTACCCACTCACTCTCAAAGCTGTCTGTAAAATTTCTTTCAAATGGAAGAAGTCTTCAAACCCCCATCACTCCCTCCTTATCCACAGGTAACTTTCCCAATTTCAACACTACCCGAAATCCTAAAATTACCATTTTAAACCCTTATTTGGGATGTGTTCATTGATTGATCTCATTTTCTTGGCATTGGGTTATGTTTTGGTGTTTTTCAGATGATTTTGGAAGCCATTGATGCCCATAACAACAAGGAAGGGTCAAATAAGTCGACAATTTCTAACTACATCGAATCAACCTACGGAGAATTACCCGCCGGACACTCCACTTTGTTGACGGACTATTTAACCCTAATGAAGGATAGCGGCGAAATCATCTTGGTGAAGAACAATTACTTGAGATCCGACCTGAATACGCCCGTTCAGAAACGGGGCCGTGGCCGCCCACCGAAGGTTAGAGATCCGGCGGAAGCTACTGCTGCCGCGGAGAGTAAAGGTCCGTCTAGAGGTAGGGGTCGCCCGAAGAAGGATCCGAATGCACCTTCCGCCCCGAAGAAAGCAAAGCCGGAGGCCGAGCCGAGTTCTGTGAGTGAGCCGAGTAAGTCTGGGAGGCCCAGAGGTAGGCCCAAGAAGGTGCAGCCCACTGAGTTGGCTCAAAATGGGGTTGAAGCTAATTAAGAAGTGTCGCTATTCAGATTTGTGCACTTTTTACTCTCCTAGGGTTAGGTTATGTTGATGTAATTTGTAGGTATGAGTAGGTTTAATGAAAATTGTGGGGTTTCTAATTTTAACAGCAGTGGGATTAGGGTTTATGGTTTTTAATTAGTAGATGGGAGATGTTACCAGTCAACTTGCTAACTTTACTTTTGCATGAGCCTTTGGAAGTTTCACATACATTCTCCACATCATTAAGTGAACCTAGTTGATGTTGGATGGTTTCTTGTACATATCTGACAACAATTGTAGCATCTCCAACGTGTTTTGTGCGATCTCATCGATTAACATGCATCTCACCACATCTATTGTATTTCGACTTAGCGTCTCCCAATCTCCCTTTGACATGGTTATAGGTTTCTATAACAAGGCAAGATAAAATTCTTACTATAGAGATAGTTTGTGATCCTTGTCATTTAAAACGTGAAAGTGAAATATGCTCCGTTGAATTCTCAATGGTTGATTTGCCCATTTTGATTTCTTCATAGAATTCCCAAGAACATGATAAAAAAAAATCAACTAATGAATTTTGGATCAATGATCAAATCATTGATATCAATTGTTAGGAAATTTAGTGATAATCACGCAATCATTGTCAATAATCAAACACACCCACACACCAATATTTGGAAGAACACGTACAAATATAAGGAATTGTTAACCTGATCAATTACGTCCTGGGGCGATGCCAAGCCAAAAATAAACTAATTATTCTCTCAAATATGTGCTACAATGTGTTATTGGTCGTGTCTATGCATTTATAGTTGAACAAGGAAGTCCTAAACCTATTCGTAGAAACAGGAAACAAAATCTGGCTGATGTGTTGTGCATGCGTTGCATGGTCGTGCGCCTATTTGTTGCACGATCATGCACGGCAAAATCCTGAAACTGTTCTGCAGTGGCACGACTATGTGTTGCTCCTTAGCACGGTCATATGCTACTTCTCCTGTCCAATTTTGCTTTCCTTTTCCTCCTCGTTTTGCAATTCGATCTCAACCTAAACCCCTTAATGATTTAGGCTTCCTTTTTCTCCGTCTCCATATTGTCTTAGGCACTCCCAACACACAAACTGAAAGCAGAACAATACCTGTCAATGTCAATGTAAGTGATTTAAGTTCAACATAACTACTTTCTGAAACAAACAAGGATAGACCAGGAACTTTCTCAGTCAAACTAAATTGAAACAGAACCCCTATCATTTGAAACATTGCACAAGTGTCATATCTCTTGGGAGGAGCCCAAGTGTTGCACTACATCAATCTTTTTAAATTTCCCATAAATGGCACATGGCTTAACACGGTAAAAATGCATACAAACATAAATACTATACATAAATAGATTTTTTGTTTCTTTCTTATGATATTACTGCCATTTTGGTCCAGAGTGTATTCGTGACAAGATCAGAATGAATATCTAAATAATATACCGTGAGAGCACACATAATGATTTAGTATGTACAAGTTGTTTGTCGACAGAATATACAAAATTAATGCTGTTCCCATATAGGCATATGTATTTTACATCTTTTTCAATTCTGACAATAGGTGACAAAGGCTATATATACTTGACTGCTAAAAGTGTTGAGACATATTTCATGCACATAAGTGGTTGCCATGTGCACTCTATGTAAGGTGTCTAGCTAACCACGAAACCATAACCCAGAAAGGCAAGATCAGTTGGCCTTCTCTTCCATTAAGGTAGGGTTCATTTGGAGATTAATCGTTTTCGGCTGCCAAGTATTCTCTTATTTTTAGCTCCAATAGTGGGTGGGATAACAGTATATGTTTATTTTGAATGTTTGGAAATGTATCAGTCTTGATGTATTTGGTGTTTTCATTGCTTGGAAAGAACAATAAGGGACAGAGCTTTCTCCCTTTTGAATGAACCTGCATATCAAGTTTAGATAACACTGCCAAGTCTCAAGCATGAAAATCTGAAATTGATTATGAGTGTGTGCATGGAGACTCGTGTAATGAAGGTTAAAACACAGATTATAGAACAGTTCAATTTCAATTTGCGACTGCTACTTCCTAGCATGAAGATTGTTATTTCAAGTTATGATTGAGAGTATGAGGACTTGGGCGAATTAACAAGTTAAGACATCTCAGATAAGTAACTATTCCTCTTTTGATGGTAGTCTTTCAAAACCCATGGACAACCAACCATGCAGATTCTTGCTCTGCTTTTCCCAAAAGTAAAAGTCAAAGTGCCCTCCTGAAGGCGTATTTCAAATATCCTTGTTTTGAAAAGTTTTTTTATTTGTTTCATCATTGTTACGAATACCAACACCACTTGGCTGAATCCTAGAGTATATGTTTCTCTTAGAAAGCATAGGTTTCTGATAAAACATGCATAACTTGCCTTTCAGCCCCATGCTATGCAGAACCTTCCATCGATGTATATAAATAGAAACAGTAATCTGTTCAACAAAGTGGGTCAACTCTCACTGTAACACCCGCAGACTATGATGTTAAGCATTAGCAGGTAATGATGACTTCTGAAAGCGTGCTTTCTATATGCCTTTTATGCAAACACACAGAAGATACAAAAAAGCACCACCTTCATGAGCAGGAAATAAAAACAGTGAATGATACAAACGATAAGAAAATTGAAAACGTGAGTTTTGTGGGAACATATTCATGTTTCCTTATTTCAAAAGACTTCTATATGGTAAGAAGATTTTGGGACTTTCATGGAAGATTTATTCTTGTCTTACTTTGACAAGGAATTGTAAATATAGTAAATATTATTTATTTATGTACATAGTTTTATATTATGACTAACCCACTAATATTCTATTTCTTTGTGAGTGTGTTTTATGTTTTCATATAGGAAAAGAGATCTCACAAAGGAAGATGTCGATCACGTGAAGATCTTCTCCTTGGTGCAGTATAAATACAAGGCATTCAGCACAAGAGAAGCTACGGATCTTAGAGAGAAAAATACATACTCCCTCCGTCCCGTTAGTAACCGCACTGTTACTGTTTGCACGGGGATTAATGAAAAAAATAATGATATAAATGTTGTGAGTGTAAAAGTAAAATAAGAGAGAGAATGAGTGGAGGGAATAGTAAATTATAATGGTGTTGTGAGTATTAAAATAATGTAGGAGAGAGAATGAGTGGAGGGAATAGTAAAGATTTTTTGCCATTTTAGGAAGTGCGATTTGTAATGGGACGCCCAAAATAGAAAGTGTGCGGTTTGTAGCGGGACAGAGGGAGTATTCTTCATAGTTTTCGACATTGTTGATTTTAGGTTGTGAGTGAAGGTTGTGTCTTACATCCGTAACTCACATCTAGATTTTCATAGAGTTCTCTTGTTTTACTTCTGACTAGAATAGGTCCTACTTGGGAAAGGGGAGTTGTTCTTGTCGTAGAAGGTGATTAGAACTCGTTTAGTATTTTCATATTTTAGTTTTTCACTTATTTGTTTTTGTAAGCAACTAAAATTTTTATAGTGAAAAGTTTTTTGGGCGTAAGCCTAGTTTGCTGATCACATTGATCAGTAAGCGTAAATAATTCTTGAGTTATTGCTTTTAATTTGTTTTATTTCGCTGCATTATCTGTGGATGTGTGGACAGTTGTGAGACACATCTGTACTCACATCTGTTGTCTGTTGTGTGATTGAAGCTGTCGAGCTACACGAAACTTTCAATTGGTATCAGAGCCAACTCTCGATATATTACTGAGTGTTGATCCAGAAAGTGTAGTCATTATGGAATGCCAAAATCACCAAAACAGGCCTCCTGTCTTGGATGGTACGAACTATTCTCTTTGAAAGTCTAAGATGCGTAATTATATCAAAAGTATTGATGAAAGGGCTTGGATGTGTATTCTTGTTGCATGGCAACCTCCTACTGTGGAGAAAAAGCCTGCATCTGGTAGTGGTGAGTCAATTTTCGAAAGGAAACCTGAAAATCTATGGACTCTTGATGAAATTCATTTGGCTAATTATAATTCTAAAGCTATGGGTGCTATTTCCAGCCATGTTTCTGGGAATATGTACAAGCTTATCACTAATGAGAATGTAGCCAAAGCTGCTTGGGATATCCTGCAAACACAATGTGAGGGTGCACCAAGTGTTAAAGCTACGAGACTTAGAATTTTAATGGATAGGTTTGAGTTACTTCGAATGGAAGAAACTGAGGACATTGTTTCATATGCTGCTAAGATTCATGAGATTTCAAATGAGTGCACAAGTCTAGGAGAATCAATCTCCAATGCAAGACTTGTGAGTAAGATTTTGAGGACCTTACCTGAGAGGTTCAACATAAAAGTGGCTGTGATTGAGGAAACAAATGACACCAATACCGTAGGTCTAGACACAATCGTAGGGATCTTGACTATGTTTGAGCTAAACCTCAAGCTCGAAAAGAACAAAACGCACAGTCTTGCTCTCAAAAGTGCTGCTGCACTTCCAAAAGAGCTTGTGGAATTATCCTCTGAGATTGACAACTCAAATCTTGAAGAAGAGGATGTAGCTCTCATTTCAAAGAAATTCAGTTCAATACTGAAAAATAAAAGGATAAGCAAGTTTCCTAACAGACCTACTCCCAGTGCTGCTGAAAAACCAAAACCTAGCACTGACACTGGATTCAAGAAACCAAGCTTTGAAAATAAAAAATCCTCTGAGTCTGTTCAATGTAGGGCATGTCGTGGCTTTGGTCATTATGCCAATGAGTGTGCCAATACACTCAAAAAGAAGGAAATGAGCTTAACTGCTACCCTTAGTGACAGTGAGGATGAAGATGAAGTGGCTAACATGTCTATTATCAATTGTCATTCTGTGTTTAATGCTTTCTGTGCAGATATAGAAGAAGTTCCTGAAAAATCTTTGGATGTGGTCTCAGATGTGTACACATCTGGTGTCACATCTGACCTAATGCTGAACTGCTTCACAGTGAAAGGAGATTCTGAAGATGAAGAAAGGGACATCCCCTATGAGGAACTTTTTGCAACATACAAGGAGTTGCATACAGATTGGATGAAAAGATTGGACAAGATTGAGGTACTTGTTAAAGTAAATAAATCTCTTTCTGATAAATTGGCTACTTGTGAAGATGAAAAATCTATACTTTCAAAGGAAAATGATGTTCAAAAAGATACCATTGCTAAACTTGAAGTCCTTATAACCAAAAGAGAAGTTGAGCTTGAAAAATTCAAAAATGAATGTGAAAAAGCTGAAAACACTATTACCAAGTGGAACAATGGTAAAATGAAACTTGATGAATCTATTACTGTTGGTCAGCTTAACAAAACTGGTTTGGGATTTGAAAATAATTTTGTAAAGAAGGGATGTGAGGCTTCTACCTCAAAAAGTGTGAAAAAATAAGTTTTTAAAGAAAAAGTCCTGTTGAGTGAGAAACTACATCTGCCACTACTGCCTAGCTCCTAGTCACATTAGGCCCTTCTGTTACAAACTCAAGGCTGATAAAAAATCTGGTCACTTCAATCAGCCTCAGATGTGTGAGAAGATGTATGCACATCCGAACACACATCCTGGTAATCTGAGACCTCTGCAACCCAAAAAGAAAACTGTAAAACAGTGGGTGGCCAAACCAATTGCCACCTGCAATGTTGTTTACTCTTCCCTCAAGAGTACTGTCTCTGGCTCTTGGTATTTTGATAGTGGGTGCTCTAGGCACATGACTGAAAACCAAACAGTTCTTCTAGCCTATGAAGTGATTAATGAAGGGAAAGTAAATTTTGGTGGAGGTGCTCAAGGAAAGATTGTTGGGAAAGGAACCCTAGATGTTAAGGGTCTCCCAAAATTACACAATGTGTACCATGTGGAAGGCTTGAAAGCCAACCTAATAAGCATCAGTCAACTGTGCGATGATGACCTTTATGTGAAGTTTGATAAGCACTTGTGTGAAGTGTTTGATAAGGATAATAAATGTGTGTTTACTGGTCCTAGATCTGCTGACAATTGTTACCAATTTTGTGACAATCTTTCTTGCCTAAGCTCAAAAGCTAATGATGTCAATCTGTGGCACCAAAAATTAGGGCATGCTAGCTGTAGAACTCTGGAAGAACTTCAAAGGTTTGAAGCTATTAAAGGCCTCCCTAAACCGAACTTCAAGAACCCCGATGCTCGTGGTTCATGTCAAAAGGGAAAGCAAACAAAAGCATCACATAAAAAGGTCCAACAATGCTCCACTTCTAGGTGTTTGGAGATGATTCATACTGACTTAATGGGACCTATTGAAGTAGAAAGTTTTGGTAGGAAAAAGTATGTCTTTGTGTGTGTTGATGATTATTCTAGGTACACTTGGGTAATGTTCTTAAGAGAAAAGTCAGAAACAATTGGAGAATTCAAGAATTGGTACAAAAGGGTTAGAAATCTTTATGGTCTTAAGACTGTGAGGATTAGGTCGACTACGGCACCGAATACGAGAACCAAATGTTCACTAATTTTTGCAATTCCAAGGGAATCACTCATGAGTTTTCGCACCAATCACCCCACAATGAATGGAATTGCCGAAAGAAAGAATAGAACCTTGCAAGAAATGGCTAGTGGTCAGCGTTAAGTTCTAAAACCTCGTCCAAGAAATTCTGGGCATAAGCTTTCAACACCGCTTGTCACATTGACAATAGGTGTTTTTAAGGATTGGTAGCACCGTCACTCCATACCAAATCCTCCTTGGAAAAAAAGCCAACCGTGAAATATTTTCATGTGTTTGGATGTGTTTGTTACATTCTCAATGATAGAGAATATCCGTCCAAGTTTGATTCAAAGAGTGACAAAGCAATTTTCATGGGCAATTCCACTAATAGTAGAGCTTACAGAGTTTTTAATCTCAAAACTAAGACCATTATGGAATCTGCTAATGTTATTTTTGATGACTCACTTGATCTTAACCTCAAGATCGCCGAGGATGATGTTTCGTGTTGCTTATCGGACTCGGAAAGATACGTAAACAAAGCCGGGAGAACCAACATGATGCCGTCTTATGAAAAACCGGTGAACCCGATAAGGATGTAACCAAGGACGCGGACACATCCGCTTCCACATCTCGAACCCACATCTCGCTCCCACATCCACTCAAAATCCTCAGAATCGAAGACAATTCCTTCCGAGTCCGATCAGATGATGCTCCGTAAGGTAATGTGGATGGGTGTGTGGATAGATCAAAGGATATTCCTTCAAAATCCAAAAACCACCCCACTTCACAAGTTGTGGGAGATGTGCATGCTCAAGTGAGAACTAGACAAAAGGACAAAGTGACTATAGAAAGATGGCCGGTTTATGGAGTTGCTCCTCGATACTCTCGGTAAGTTTTTGTTGTTTTGTTTCTAAGATTGAACCTAAGAATATTCTTTGAAGCATTGAAAGATGTCGATCGGATTCTTGCTATGCAAGATGAGTTGATTCAATTTGAAAAGAATGAGGTTTGGACTCTTGTCCCTAGACCCTCACATGGTAATGTCATAGGAACCAAATGGATTTTCAAGAACAAAACTGATGAGCAAGGTGTGATCATTAGAAATAAAGCTAGGTTAGTTGCTCAAGGTTACACTCAAATTGAGGGAATTGATTTTGAGGAGACATTTGCTCCTGTTGCAAGGATTGAGTCCATTAGACTTTTGTTAGCCATTGCTTGTTATCTCAAGATTACTCTTCATCAAATGGATGTTAAGAGTGCTTTTCTAAATGAGATATTAAATAAGAAAGCCTATGTTGAACAACCTAAAGGCTTTGTGGACTCCAAGTATCCCAACCATGTGTATAAGCTGAAGAAAGCTCTGTATGGGCTTAAGCAAGCCCCTAGAGCTTGGTATGGTAGGTTGACTGACCATTTGCTTCACCTAGGATTCAAGAGAGGTGAGGTTGACAAAACATTGTTTGTGAGAAAAAATAAAAAAGAGATTCTTGTGGCACAAATCTATGTGGATGATATTGTGTTTGGGTCAAATTCTGATCCTATGCTAGCTGAGTTTGTGGATAGCATGACTTCCACATTTGAGATGAGTATGGTAGGTGAGTTGAACTTTTTCTTAGGCCTGCAGATTAAACAATTCAAAGATGGCATGTTCATCTCACAGTCTAAGTATGCCAAGAATCTTGTGAAAAAGTTTGAGCTTGAACACTCTTCACATCAAAGAACCCCAATAGGATCTTCCCAAAAGCTAAGTCATGATTCTGATGGTGAGAGTGTTGATCAAACACTGTATGTAAGCATGATAGGAAGTCTCGCTTTACCTCACCGCAAGTAGACTCCGATATTATGTACTCAGGTGTCTGCGTGCAAGATACCAAGCCAACCCTAAGGTGTCCATCTGAAAGCCTTGAAAAGAATCATTAAATATGTAAGTGGGACTGTGAACCTAGGACTGCACTACTCCAAAAAAACAAACACCAATTTGGTTGAGTACACTGATTCTGATTGGGCTGGAAATAGTGATGTTAGAAAGAGTACCACAGGTGGATATTTCTACCTAGGAAATAACCTTGTGTCTTAGTATAGTAGGAAGCAGAATTGTGTGTCTTTATCCACTGCTGAGGCTGAATATGTTGCCCTTGGGAGTTGCTGCACGCAACTGCTTTGGATGAATCAAATGTTGAAAGATTATGGATTGAATAGCAAAGTTTTGACTGCTTTTTGTGATAACAAAAGTGCCTTGGACATATCTAAAAATCCTGTCCAACACTCTAGAACAAAGCACATTGATATTAGACATAATTTCATCAGAGATCTTGTAGAACAAAAACCGTGTGTCTCGGAATTTGTTGGGACTGAAAATCAATTGGCTGATATATTTACAAAGGCATTAGATTTGGAGAGATTTTCCTCCTTGAGGAAGTCTCTTGGTTTGTGTGATATCTAAGGTTGTGAGCACAAATGTGTCTCACATCCTCTAAAACATATGTATATTAGATTAACTGAAAAAAAAATTATAAAAATAAAAAATCAAAAAAAAAATATCTTGCATCAGCACGAAATTTCTCAGTGTGGTCACTTGTGAATCTTCATCTTTGACATTATTTTTGATCACTTAATTGTGAGCACTTCCTGTTCATGTCATCTTTTGGTGACTTGATATAACCTTCCTAGGTATCTCATAGTGGGTGCTATAAAAAAAAATTATATGTGAGAAACAGCTGCTTCACCCTTAGTATGAAGCCAGACCATTGTGATCAAGTGATTTTCATAAGAAAACTTGAAGTCAAATTTGACAAGATCATTGGGAAAAAGGGCTATCTTTGGGATCAAGTAAAGTGAAAGCTACACACAATGCAAAAATCCACAACAAAAAAAAAATATTGGTGGATGCATCCTAGAGGCTGTGCATATTGGATTATTGCTCATTGACTTTTTGTGATCTAAATGTGTCCCCATATGTGACTCACATCCTATGCCACATCCATAAGCTGAGAATATTTCCATCACCTGTGTGTTTGCATCATGCTAGACATACTGCATTTTTAGGACATATAGGAGCTTTGTAAATATACTAGTTAATTAATTTTCTTTCTTAATTCATTCTTTGATTTTATAGGTTTTTGATCTCCAATATCTTTCATGAAAGAAAAGGTGTGTATCATTCCTTGTTTAAAAAGGTTGAAAAATTCGATTGGGATTCTTTTTAAATAAAGATATGGCTGAATTATTTTTGTTTCCATAAAAATCTATCAAAATCTTGTTTTATTTTGATCCCCTATTTCTTCGAAGGTGGTTGTGTGTGGTAATCTCAAAGGTTTCTAGCCGTTGGAGGACTCCTAAGGAATTTGGGTTGTGTGAGACCTTTTTGGAGAAGGATTCCAAGTTTCAGTTGGAAAGGGGGAGCTGTGAGTATTTATGAGACCTCACATCCGTCCCATCCCCCATAAACCCTTGCTAAAACCTTTTGTTCTTCCTTCTGCACACAATTTTACACACATTGCATTAATTCCTCTTCTACTGTTCAACCTAACCCCAATCTTTAGTTTAAATGGCCGATCATACCCACATTCGTGAAGAAGATGTGCTTGACGTCGAACCTATTGCTGTAGCTAAAGGAGAAGCCACCATTGTCGCCAACCCTGTAATAGCTAAGTTTCTTGCCGAAATTCCTCCCCCATCATCTTCGTCGAGCTCCTCAATGGAACGATCTCCCTCAAAATCTCCTACATTGGAACCATTGTCTGTTCCACCAACTTCTGAAAACCCTAATGCTCCAATCTCTCCAGTTTTACAACCATCGATTGTCGCCCTCCCTATGTTAGAGGAATTTCCCCTGCTGTTATCAATGATTTTCTTGGCTTGGATAATTCTGTTGATCAATTGGTTGGTGTGTCTGATGAAGAAGTTGTGTCTGCCATCACTCATGGCAAAGTAACCTCTTGGCCTGTGAAGCCTAAAGATTTGGGAAGTGGTTCTTTGTCCTCTCTATATTGCTTTCTCCATACTATCCTTGCTGCCAACCTTTGCCCCTCAAATAACAAAACCTCTGTGACTAGGGTGCAAGCTGATCTTTTTTATAGGTTGGGCATTAATAGGTATATCAACTTTCATTTTTAGAAAAATCTGTGCATATGGAGAGTCACCCTCTAAGAAGTGGTCTTTACCCTATCCCTCTCTAATCTCTCAAATTCTGGTTGCAAATGGAGTTAAAGTTGAGAAAAATGAAGAAAAGGTTGAAAAGTTTGACTTGTTTAAGGAAATCAAAACCCTTCTAGACCCTAAGCAAAGATATGTTGATCTCCGTTTGGGTGTTGTACCTGAAATTGCTATGCCAGATGTGGACACAGCTGAACCCACATCTGAAGATCCTTTTGAGGCTCAAATGAAGGATTTGGATGCTGAAATTGCCCTTGCTGAAGCTCAAGTTCAAACCTCCACTGCTCATGCCAATAATCTTAAAGCCCTTAAGGATAGACTTCTCAGGTGGCATGCTAAACTTTCTAGTCAAAAAGGGGGAGAATCAAGCTCTGTACTCCGCCGCTACATCGGAAATAAAAATGGGATGCCGTCAGATCCGTCGCCGGGCTGGAAGCACTGGGAACTTTAATTTAAAGGGAGAAAGTTTTTTTGTTGCATTTGATCTGATGGTTGTTAAAGACAATTTTTAATTTCTGTTTTAGTTTTAATTTTTAAAACAATGGGTTGTAATAGCTTTAATTAGGATTTTGCTGAATGGTTGTTTTTGCTTTAGTTTTTAATGAACTCTGCTCTAACTTGGTTTATGCAGTTTTTATGTGTGGATGTGTATACACATCTCGACACACATCCATTTAGGGGGAGTTATGTTTTTATCTATATTTTGTGGTCACAAATTGTGATTTTTATAAATCTTTGGTTTTGATCAGAAAGTTCAAAATAGGAGGAGATTGAAAACGTGAGTTTTGTGGGAACATATTCATGTTTCCTTATTTCAAAAGACTTCTATATGGTAAGAAGATTTTGGGACTTTCATGAAAGATTTATTTTTGTCCTACTTTGACAAGGAATTGTAAATATAGTAAATATTGTTTATTTATGTACATAGTTTTATATTAGGACTAACCCACTAATATTCTATTTCTTTATGAGTGTGCTTTATGTTTTCATATAGGAAAAGAGATCTCACAAAGGAAGATGTCGATCACGTGAAGATCTTCTCCATGGTGCAGTATAAATACAAGGCATTCAGCACAAGAGAAGCTACGGATCTTAGAGAGAAAAATACATATTCTCATAGTTTTCGACATTGTTGATTTTAGGTTGTGAATGAAGGTTGTGCCTTACATCCGTAACTCACATCTAGATTTTCATAGAGTTCTCTTGTTTTACTTCTGACTAGAATAGGTCCTACTTGGGAAAGGGGAGTTGTTCTTGTCGTAGAAGGTGATTAGAATTCGTTTAGCATTTTCATATTTTAGTTTTTCACTTATTTGTTTTTGTAAGCAACTAAAGTTTTTATAGTGAAAAGTTTTTTGGGCGTAAGCCTAGTTTGCTGATCACATTGATCAGTAAGCGTAAATAATTCTTGAGTTATTGCTTTTAATTTGTTTTATTCCGCTGCATTATCTGTGGATGTGTGGACAATTGTGAGACACATCTGTACTCACATCCGTTGTCTGTTGTGTGATTGAAGCTACCTACCTACACGAAACTTTCAAAAATTCCACTCAGGTCAAGTAGATTATACCGGGTTGAAAAATTCAGAGCTCTGAAAATTGCCACCGATAATGCAGCAATCTGCAAGAAATAGATTACAGAACTCTTTGTCAAGGACAATTGTGAGGTCAGCCTATCCACTTCTAAAATCAACCCAATCTTCAACCACTATATCCTCCCTCAATGGAGCATATTTTTTTGCGCAATTGAAAAGCAAGTTTCAAGAATATTGTACTGCTACTTTATACTCCCTCCGTCCCAGCTTAAGTTTTATCAATTACCCAAAAGGGCGTCCCGTTACAAGCTTCACCTTTCCTAAAATGGAAAAGGTTTATTAATATTCTATTATACCCACTAACTTTTCTCCCTCACACATTTAAATTATGGGTCCCACTTATCATATCCCCTCACTTCTTTCCTCTCACAACCCTTCTCTCACTCCCATTATTTTTGAATATATATATTGATTTCTTAATTTGCATGCTTCACCAAAATGGTGAAGCTTAACCCGGGACGGAGGGAGTATTTCTTTTGAGTTAACATCAAACCGGTACGCAATTTAAAGATAGAGAAAGCAAGTACCACCACGTCCTTGAGAAGTTTTACTATTCAAATGGGAATTTTTGGGATGGGGGGTTTACGATTATTGGGACCTGACCACCCTTTAGAAGAACTAAAAGCAAGTGAAGATAAGAAAATAAAGAACTTGATAGCATGGCACCTCTTCAATGAAGCTGAGAAAAAGCTAGATCATCAATCTAGTAATAAAATTGAGTAGATTACACGTATTTGTTTCTAATCTTCCCCAATCAATGAGGGATATAATTTTGGTTCTCCAAAGATTTGAACGATTTGCCTCCTTTATCTATGATTTTTATACTTGAAACATGCGACTTCATATCACACTTCTCAATTTATCTTGCATCAACAAAATGGTTTTCAAAAAGAGTTTATTATTCAAATTTAAGTGCTAGGAATGGTAATCAATGGTAGTTTCACGTGAATCCATTCCCAGGTCAAACAACAGTCAATCAGGTCCTATCTATGGTAATATATGCAACATCTGTCATAATCAACGAGTGACTTCTATCGTTATATTACGTTGCACTAGACTGCGGGAAACGGGCTGCAGACCTGCATGTCAAAGAGTCAAAGGTAATGTATGGCTTCTGTTTTACAACTTGTAAGAATAAAGAGATTGGTCACTAGTGTCAGAAACAATATAAGCTAGACAGCTCCAACATATGATATCAAAATTAGGCAAATTCATATGCACAAACTGAAATGCATACCTATATAGTTCGGTATATAAAAAGAAAAAGTACCTCTTCCGGAGTGCCTTCACGGTTCTCAAGAGCATATGCCAAAGCTGAAAGAAATGATTTGTCTGTACTGCTTGGACTTCCAACTCGGAAATTATTATGAAACTGCAATAGAGGAAGAAAGTGACTTGTAGAAAGTAATATCTTTCAGACTGTTAAAAGAAATGGAAAAGGAAAAGAAAGGAGGACCATACCCAGTTCACCAAAGGAGTCAAAGCATTTACTGTAAGTTTCGAGACATCCAAGATTTTCAGCAAGTGTGTAGGCAGTATTGACAATAAGGAAGCCTGTCATGAAATTATACCTTTCTTTAGGACTGAAAATCTGGTTCTTATAGTTACAAGAGACAAGAAAGGAAATGAAAGGAGAATTGGAATAGTAAATGGTGGAGTGAAAGGAAAGGTAGAAAAATAGTTAAACCAGCAGGTTCCGTTCATGACATGATTATGCATCCATATGACATTATGACCCAATCATAAACTTCATCATTAACTTCCAACGGAGAGCTTGAAAGAACAACCATCAAACAAATCAAGAAAACACTGACTATGTGGCCTTCTGCCAAGGCATGTAGACCATCCAAGTACGGGTAGTCGGCAACCATGGAATAAACACATTACCCACAACAGAAAAATAACCAGCCTGACAAGATCAAAATCTTATCTTTAAAATCAAGGGGTTGCGTTGCTCTATTTTTGAGATTACCAATTTAGCTTTCAAACAGCTTAAAACTTACAACTATTAACTTTTCCCTTTCGCCTGTTTGAAATGGATCTATGTGCTATTCATCAACACAAATGCTAAATAATCTAATAAGTAAATTATTTATAGAGCTACTAGTTCTATAAATTATAAGGCATCTGCTTCCTCAACAATAAGTCCAAGAGCAGCACGCGGGTACAGGCAAACAAAGTTAACGCAAAACAATGAGTGACAACTTTAGAAAGAAAAAAAATCAATAAGTACATAAAATGATAAAACCCAATGCCTTCTAAGTATTCAAGTTTCACCACAGTGACTCCAAATATTGTTGGGTCATGCTGGCAATAACTTTGATCTTGGTGATGAGTATACTACATGATGATTAAATTAAGGAAACTTTCTAACGGAAAAAACAGTGCAAAATCTTTTGATGTCCAAACAAAAAATTTCAATAAAAAAGCTAAAGCACAATGTTGAAAGAAACCTAATCAAGTTTATACATGATGTCACAAAATACATATACTCTCTCCGTCCAGGTCCTCCATGAATGATGTCTCCACTTTTGGGCGTGGGGCACTCAGAAGCAAAGTGACCCGATTTTCTACAATTGTAACAAACAAGGTCTTCCTTGCATTTTGAGCAGCCACTAGCCTTAGAAAATTTTGCTGGAGTTTTGCTTCTTGAAAAGGTTTTCGAAGATTTTCGGAATTTTTGAAAGCGCTTTACAAACACAGCAAATTCTTTATCATACATATCGATGAAAGTAAGAAGCAGAAATATTGGAATCTGGGGTAGGTTTAGAGGATGATTCTTCCTTATAATTAACAACACATATGATATAGAGAGTGAATTAGTTTTCCCTTCAAGTTCATCAATCCTTTCTAACTTAAGCACATAGACTTTAAGGTTTGCATAAAGATTTCCAAGAGTCCAAGTATCTAGATCCAAAGAAGTAGATTTGTTTAACCATTTGGAGCCAAGAGCATTAAGAAAGTTTACATTGACTTCTTTTTTAGTGTGTTTCTTACCAAGAGAAATACAAGCATTAACTACCTCACTATAGCGATCACAGGCTTGTCTAAGAGTCTCGTGAGGTTTTTTGCGGAAGTCATTTAATCTTCTTTCGACTGCAAATCTCTTGTTGACTTTGCATTGACTTTGCATTCAGCGTCTCCTTCAATATATCCTTCAATTGCATCCCAACTCACTAGAAAGATTCTCTACGCCGTTGCTCATCCCCTCCTCTCCTCTGCTGGGCTCGGAAATTGACATTTTTCTCGTTTGGCTATGCGAATTCTCAGTCATGATTCTGACCATGGCGGATGCCTGGTTCGCTGCTGCTGCAGATTCTGACTTCATTTTCAGTTGGTTAGTTTGTACACTCTGTCTTCTTCATTCTGCTGGATATGTTTTTTTTTTTTAATTAAAGCATTAAAAAGAAAATAGTACATATACATTTGATATAATAATGATCAATAAGGGATGCTCAGGAACCCATGTAGATCCCATAATCTCGTTACTTACAAATTCTTATTTTGGTGTCACAAGTTATTTTCATGTTCCCCACACCAACTGTTCGATGAAATTCCTGACAAGGAAGAATTTAAGCCTTCTGAATTCATCTTTCGGAAACTAGTAAGACGATCATTGGTGTTGCACACAATTTGCAACATCAAAGAACTTTTGGGGTTGTGCCTTTCACAAGTGAAAATGGCCAAGGAACAAAACCCAGAAAGTATACTCTTTGAAGTGCCTTTAATTTTTGTGCCAATGAGCGAAATTTGCAATTGGGTAGAAAATTTCACGCTGAAGTGCTTAAGTCTAATCTGGGGGAGAATTTGTTTATCAACAACTCACTTGTTAATTTTTATGCCAAGTGTGGGGAACTTTTCGATACAAGGAGGGTGTTTGATGGAATGATATGTCGTGACCTTGTGTCATGGACCTCAATCATATGTGGGTTTTAACAGAATGGGCATGGAGGGGAAACCATTTGTTTATTTAAAGAAATGTTGAGGACTGGATGTAGACTCAATTGTTTTACCTATGTTAGTGCAATTAGTGGGTGTAAAGAGCTAGAATTCACATTTGAATGTGTTGTGTTGCTTCATGCTCATGTAATTAAACTCGGGTATAATTGCAACACTTTCATAGTCAGTTCTCTGATTGATTGTATTCAAAATGTGGAAGAATGGATCAGGCTGTTTTGCTATTTAGAAAAAGTAAAATGAGAGACACTGATCTCCTGAATTCAATGATTTCCGGCTGCTACCAGAACCTCCTTGGTGAAGAGGCACTGATATTATTTATTAAAATGCGTAATTTGAATGTGAGTCCAAGTGAGTATACTTTAACCAGCATTTTTAATGCTTGTGGGAATTTAACAGCCCTACAACAAGGAAGACAGGTGCATGCTCTGGCATCTAAAATGGGTTCAGAGTGCAACATGTTTGTAGTCGGTGCATTGATTGACATGTACTCTAAATGCGGAAACATTACTGAAGCCCGTCGTGTATTTGATCAACAGACGAGAAAAATAGCATCCTGTGGACTACGATGATCATGGGTTATGCTCAAAGTAGAAGAGGCTCAGATGGGTTAGATCTATTTGAGCATTTGATGACCGAAGAAAGATTCATTTCGGATCATATATGTTTTACAGCTGTTTTAACTGCGTGTAACCATTCGGGGTTGCTTGATAGAGGAGTTGAATATTTTGAAAAAATGAGTAGCGTCTATAATGTGGTCCCACAAATTGATCAATATGCTTGCCTGTAGATCTCTATGCAAGGAATGGGAAAATTAGAAAGGTAAAGGAGGTGATGGAGAGGATGCCCTTCAATCCTAATTCTGTAATGTGGAGTTTTTTCTTGGGTTCTTGTAAAGTGCATGGTGAAGTTGAACTTGGGAGGCTGGCAGCATATAAGCTATTTAAGCTTTGAACCGGATAGTGTCGTTCCTTACCTAACGCTATTAGGTATATATGCTGGGGCTGGTCTATGGGATGAAGTGCCTGAAATGAAAAAAATGATGAAACAAAAAGGAGTAAGGAAAACTGCAGGATGGAGTTGGCTTGAGGTAAAAAAAGAGTTCATATTTTTCAGTAGGTGATTTATCTCACCCTCGGTCACAAGAAATCTATGCAGAATTGAAAAGGTTGAACTTTGAGATGAGAGCTTTTGGGTACATTTTCAAACAGACTAGTGAAGAAGATTTTCTTGATTCAATAATACCTTGTGCACACATGTGAATAGATCATCTATTTAAGGTTGAATTCATATTCATCCATCTAGGCAAGTGGGGACATGCAAATCTTACCGTAAATATTTCATGTACAACCATATGGTCCGGTTAGAACCTGGTTTCGCCCACGGAGTGTTCACTATTTCCAGTATCATATTGGAATACTGCAAGGCTTGGTGGAAATATTTGGTAAGAACATGTTGAAATTAACTTTTCTGGATGTATTATATTCTGTTGTAGGATCTCTACTATAAGTGGAAGTTGAAGTGAGCAGGGATAATTATTGTTCTCAACTCCATGAGTGGAATCAGACAATTGCAGTTTTTCTTATGTTTTATCTGAGAAATGTTTTCTTTTTGATTGAGTTGTTAGGTTCCAGATTAAAATTAAAAGACTCGGATTTTGCAGTTATATTTCCAGTCAGACCTTAACCCCTTAAGCCGCCCTCCACATTTACCTCTCTTCCTCCTTCAAACACACACACACACACAGTTAATTGATAGGTAATCAAGAACCAAAATTTAGGCATTAATTTTTTACTACTAATTAAAAACTCAAACATAAACCCTAATCCCACTACTGTTAAAATTAGAGCCACCATTCTCCCACAATTTACATAAAACCTACTCATACCTAAATATTAAATCAACATAACCTAACCCCAAGAGAGTTACAAGTGCACAAAATCTGAAAAGCGACACTTCCATACTGAATAATATGGTAATACTTCCATGAAGAAGGGATCAATAGAGGTCACATAACTTTTGTATGACCTCCGTCCCATATTTTGGCCTTCCATACTATTCGGACGTTGATCAATTGTTTGATGGATATTGTTAATTTGTCATAATAATATTTAGTGTTAGTGTTAAAGCAAAGCCATTAATAAGCTTATTGAGAAATGTATTGAACCTCAAGCTTAGTCGTTTTTAAAAAGCGAGTTAATTGATATTATGTCTGTTGGGTATGCTGACTCGTACACTCCTAAAAACTACGTTAGATTTGATTAATATCATCACCTTGGTTATTTTATGGACTTTAGAACCTTATGTAAGAAGTATTTATATTTCAATTTTTAGATAGTCTATTTCATATAAAATGTTATGTAATAGGATCTGCACCTATTGTTTTGAGAAGCAAGTCAAGAAAAATTGTAGCGCAACTTATAGCTGTAGAGCTCCCTTCTCACGAGCGCCCCCAGCTCCTCCTTGGCGCCCTTAAGAGTTCTTATGAGCGCCTATTGGTTCTTGGGAGCGCCCCTAGCTCATTTTTGAGTGCGCTCGGCTCATTCTTGAGTGCCAACTTGAGAACCCGCCTAAATGTTCTCTATAGAGAACAAGATTCAAGCGCTCCCAACAGTTCAACTCTCAGACTTAGAAGATTTCTGAAGAAAGGAAGATCAACAACCATGGAATCTTAAGGATCCTCTTATATGAAGACACCTGTTACAAGACAACTCTTATCATTATCCAAATGCTTTGTGTCTAACAACTATATTGGACACGTGCTCCAATCACCACTCAACAACACATTGTCCTTAGAGTAGATCTCTAAGATGGTCATAAGAAGTGACCATCCTTGAGATCTAGGCTCAAGTGTATCAACTATATCCTTGGTTGACCAAAATGTGAGTCTTGACTCCAAGATGATCAATCTTGTTATTTTGCAATACTTCTCTTAGATCTAGCATATTTACTTACCAATCTTGCTTATCTTTTGTTCACTTACTTATTGTTCACCTCCTTCCTTCTTGTCCTTGGATCTAAGAGGATCTCCATGGAGTTCATCCCCATGGATGATTCTCTACAAAAGATCTACATCTTTACTATTTATGTTATCTCCCATGTCCCTTTTACTTTACAAGTATTTACTTCCTTGTTTTGATCTAAGATTGATCATCTTGGAGTCAATCTCTATGAATAATCAATCATCTTTAATGGTTTACATGATTTACTTTCTTGTAAATGTCCCTTTCCTAGTCTAAGATGCTCACCTTGAAAACATTTCCATGGATGAATATCATCAAGACTCACATTTTGGTCAACCAAGGATGTAGTTGATACACTTGAGCCTAGATCTCAAAGATGGTCACTTCTTATGACCACCTTAGAGATCTACTCTAAGGACAGTGTGTTGTTGAGTGGTTATTGGAGCACGTGTCCAATATAGTTGTTAGACACAAAGCATTTGAATAATGATAAGAATTGTCTTGTAATTGTAACAGGTGTCTTCATATAAGAGGATCCTTAAGATTCCATGGTTGTTGATCTTCCTTTCTTCAGAAATCTTCTAAGTCTGAGAGTAGAACTGTTGGGAGCGCTTGAATCTTGAGCTCTATAGAGAACACTTAGGCGTGTTCTCAAGTTGGCGCTCAAGAATGAGTTGAGGGCGCTCAAAAATGAGCTAGGGGCGCTCCCAAGAACCAAGAGGCGCTCATAAGAACTCTTAATGGCGCCAAGGAGGAGCTGGGGGCGCTCGTGAAAAGGGAGCTCTACAGCTGTAAGTTGCGCTACAATTTTTCTTGACTTGCTTCTCAAAACAACAGGTGCAGATCCTATTACATAACCTTTTATATGAAATAGACTATCTAAAAATTGAAGTATAAATACTTCTTACATAAGGTTCTAAAGTCCATAAAATAACCAAGGTGATGGTATCAATCAAATCTAACATAGTTTTTAAGAGTGTACGAGTCAGCATACCCAACAGCATACCCAACAGACATAATATCAATTAACTCGCTTTTTAAAAACGACTAAGCTTGAGGTTCAATACATTTCTCAATTAGCTTATTAATGGCTAGCTTTAACACTAACACTGACACTAAATATTATTATGACAAATTAACAATATCCATCAAACAATTGATCAACGTCAGTATAGTATGGAAGGCCAAAATATGGGACGGGGGTCATACAAAAGTTATGTGACCTCTATTTATCCCTCCTTCATGGAAATATTACCATATTATTCAGTATATGGAAGTGTCGCTTTTCAGATTTGTGCACTTGTAACTCTCCTAGGGTTAGGTTATGTTGATTTAATATTTAGGTATGAGTAGATTTTAAGTAAATTGTGGGAGAATGGTGGCTCTAATTTTAACAGTAGTGGGATTAGGGTTTATGTTTGAGTTTTTAATTACTAGTAAAAGATTAATGCCTAAATGTTGGAATTTTGGTTCTTGATTACCTATCAATAACTCTATGTGTGTGTGTCTGAAGGAGGAAGAGAGGTACCTGTGGAGGGCGGCTTGAGGGGTTAAGGTCTGACTGGAAATATAACTGCAAAATTCGAGTCTTTTAATCTGGAACCTAACAGCTCAATCAAAAAGAAAACACGTCTCAGATAAAACATAAGAAAAACTGCAATTGCCTGATTCCACTCATGGAGTTGAGAACAATTATTATCCCTGCTCACTTCAACTTCCACTTATAGTATAGATCCTACAACAGAATATAATACATCCAGAAAAGTTAATTTCAACATGTTCTTACCAAATATTTCCACCAAGCCTTGTAGTAATCAGATATGGTACTGGAAACAGTGAACACTTTCCGTGGGCAAAACCAGGTTCTAACGGGACCATATGGTTGTACAGGAAATTTTTACGGTAAAATTTGTATGTCCCCACTTGCCTAGAAGGATGAATATGAATTCAAACTTAAATAGATGATCTATTCACATGCTTGCACAAGGTATTGTTGAATCAAGAAAATCTTCTTCACTGGTCTGTTTGAAAAAGTACCCAAAAGCTCTCATCTCCAAGTTCAGCCTTTTCAATTCTACATAGATTTCTTGTGACTGAGGGTGAGATAAATCACCTGCTGAAAAAATATGAACTCTCTTTTTTACCTCAAGCCAACTCCATCCTGCAGTTTTCCTTACTCCTTTCTATTTCATCATTTTTTTCATTTCAGGCACTTCATCCCATAGACCAGCCCCAGCATATATACCTGATAGCGTTAGGTAAGGAACAACACTATCTGGTTCCAGCTTAAATAGCTTATATGCTGCCAGCCTCCCAAGTTCAACTTCACCGTGCACTTTACAAGAACCTAAGAAAGAACTCTACATTACAGAATTAGGATTGAAGGGCATCCTCTCCATCACCTCCTTTGCCTTTCTAATTTTCCCATTCCTTGCATAGGATCTACCGGGCAAGCATATTGATCAATTTGTGGGACCAGATTATAGACGCTACTCATTTTTTCAAAATATTCAACTCCTCTATCAAGTAACCCCGAACAGTTACACGCAGTTAAAACAACTGTAAAACATATATGATCCGGAACGAATCTTTCTTCGGTCATCAAATGCTCAAATGGATCCAACCCATCTGAGCCTCTTCCACTTTGAGCATAACCTATGATCATCGTAGTCCACAGGATGCTATTTTTCTCGTCTGCTTGATCAAATACACGATGGACTTCAGTAATGTTTCCGCATTTAGAGTACATGTCAATCAATGCACTGACTACAAACATGTTGCACTCTGAACCCATTTTAGATGCCAGACCATGCACCTGTCTTCCTTGTTGTAGGGCTGTTAAACTCCCACAAACATTAAAAATGCTGGTTAAAGTATACTCCCTTAGACTCACATTCAAATTACGCATTTTAACAAATAATATCAGTGCCTCTTCACCAAGGAGTTTCTAGGAGCAACCGGAAATCATTGAATTCAAGAGAACAGTGTCTCTCATTTTACTTTCTCTAAATAGCAAAACAACCTAATCCATTCTTCCACATTTTGAATAACAATCAATCAGAGAGTTGACTATGAAAGTGTTGCAAATATACCCGAGTTTAATAACATGAGCATGAAGCAACACAACACATTCAAATGTGAATTCTAGCTCTTTACACCCACTAATTGCACTAACATAGGTAAAACAATTGGGTCTACATCCAGTCCTCAACATTTCTTTAAATAAACAAATGGTTTCCCCTCCATACCCATTCTGCGAAAACCCACATATGATTGAGGTCCATGACACAAGGTCACGACATATCATCCCATCAAACACCCTCCTTGCTTCAAAAAGTTCCCCACACTTGGCATAAAAATTAACAATTGAATTGTTGATAAACAAATTCTCCCCCAGATTAGACTTAAGCACTTCAGCGTGAAATTTTCTACCCAATTGCAAATTTCGCTCATTGGCACAAAAATTAAAGGCACTGCAAAGAGCATACTTTTTGGGTTTTGATCCTTGGCCATTTTCACTTGTGAAAGGCACAGCCCCAAAAGTTCTTTGATGTTGCAAATTGTGTGCAACACCGGTGATCGTCTTACTAGTTCCCGATTAAGATGAATCAGAAAGCTTAAATTCTTCCTTGTCAGAAATTTCATCGAACAGTTGGTGTGGGGAACATGAAAATAACTTGCGACTCCAAAATAAGAATTTGTATGTAACGAGATTATGGGATCTACAAGGGTTCCTGAGCATCACTTATTGATCATTATTATATCAAATGTATATGTAGTATTTTCTTTTTAATGCTTAATTAAAAAAAAAAAATCCAGCAGAATGAAGAAGACAGAGTGTACAAACTAACCAACTGAAAATGAAGTCAGAATCTGCAGCAGCAGCGAACCAGGCATCCGCCATGGTCAGAATCATGACTGAGAATCCGCATAGCCAAACGAAATAAATGTCAATTTCCGAGCCCAGCAGAGGAGAGGAGGGGATGAGCAACGGCGTAGAGAATCTTTCTAGTGAGTTGGGAGGCGAAGTGGTGGGCGGAATGCACAAACGGGGAGGGCGCCTGTAGAGGGGGAGGAAAGGAGAAGGGGCGGTGTGGTGTAGAATTGGGGTGGAGGAAGGAGGCAGTGATGCAAGGGGGCGGGGGAGAGGAGCAAGGCAGTATGGGAAGGGTGGTCGAACCACACCGTCGAAGAGATATGGGCATCAGGGTTTAGGTTAATTTTTTTATTTATTTTTTTTAAATTGTTATTCACTCGCGACATTATTAAATGGCAAAACTGTATTTTCGGCCCAAAATTTAGGGGAAGTTCCTAAGTTAAGTTATGACCTATTCTATTATCATTGTTTATAATTTAGGCTTCAAAAGTTATCATTTTGTTTGCATGATAGGTTTTTAATCAGTTTTAATGAAACAACTTAAGATTGAAATTCAGGAATAATTTTCACCTGCACCAAAAACATAGAAATCTCGCATTAATTACTACGTCCCAAAATGAATGATCAATTGAAATTGGTCTTGATCAAAAGTAAATTTGAAAAAAATAAATAAATAAATTGGTCATTCATTTTATCAAGAGCAAATTTTGAAAATATTTGGACATTTATTTTGAAACGGAGATAGTAATTTATTGGGCTACCGTAACATTCTGCGACCAAGATTTCAACTTTCTTCCCTCTTCTACGACCCCTCAAATTCCTCCTGTAAATGACATGTTTTTTCGTGGGCTCTTTCAGCAATTGCAGCTGAGGCATCTTGTTCTTGATCAAACTTTAATCAACCTTGAAGAAAATCAATCAAGCAAGAAACTTAAACCATTTGCAGTTGACTACTGGAAAGTGAGAATGCAAAATCAAAACAAAGGTGCATATGGATAAAACCACAAATACCGACAAAAAATAAGTTTTAATGAAACAACTTAAGATTGAAATTCAGGAATAATTTTCACTTGCACCAAAAACATAGAAATTCTCGCATTAATTACTCCGTCCCAAAATGAATGATCAATTAAAATTGGTCTTGATCAAAAGTAAATTTGAAAAAAAGAAATAAAAAAATTGGTCATTCATTTTATCAAGAGCAAATTTTGAAAATATTTGGACATTTATTTTGGAACGGAGATAGCAATTTATTGATGACATCTAAGAAAAAATTGTGGTGGGGTGGGTGGGGGGATTAAAATTAACACTTATACTTACATTGACGAGTCAAGTCTTTTCGTAACTGGGCAAGAAAATGGTTGGCTTTAACCAAACACTTGGTACCCAACTAGCCATATCCCGGCCGGCGTTGAAACACAAGTCTGTTCCGGCTACCGTAACATTCTCCGACCAAGATTTCAGCTTTCTTCCCTCTTCTACTACCCCTCAAATTCCTCCTGGAAATGACATGTTTTTTCGTGGGCTCTTTCAGCAATTGCAGCTGAGGCATCTTGTTCTTGATCAATCTTTAATTAACCTTGAAGAAAATCAATCAAGCAAGAAACTTAAACCATTTGCAGGTGACTACTGGAAAGTGAGCATGCAAAATCAAAACAAAGGCGCATATAGATAAAATCATAAATACCGACAAAAAATAAGTTTTAATGAAACAACTTAAGATTGAAATTCAGAATTAGGGGTTCAGTTCCATATTAGAGATTTCAAATTTAGGTTAAAAGATTGAAATTTCTAATCTGAAATTGAAGCCCTAATTTTGAGTTTGGAAAAGGTCGAATTTGGGGGGAAATGGTGAAATTGAAATCACAAGTCAGAGAGATTTAGAGTAAAGCCTTTACCTTCACGACCTTGACGATGGCGATGGTGGTTATGATGAAGCAAACAAATGGGTTACATGCACGAAAGCAAGCATGGCAAAAGAGAGAAGAGAGAAGCTAGAGAGAGAGAGAGAGAGAGCGCGGCTCCATGGAAGAAGAGAGAGGGGGCGGCGACCATGGCAGAAGCAGCGACGGCGTTGGTTGCAGCAAAGGGCGGGGATGTGTTTGGGGAAGAGGGAGTGACACCGGAGAGGGAGAGAGAGAGAGAGAAGAGAAGAAACGAATTATGGAATATAAAAGGACATTTTATTTTGTACTCTATGCATATGCATGAGGGTAGTTTGGGGATTTAGAAAATGGTGAAAGGGGTGTATTCAGTAATTAATATTAGGGGAGAATGAATCTAATCTCTTTTCAATCTAGGTGTTAGCTTAAGCGGGAAAATGGGGGTGTGCTGAAGTGCAAAAGCACTTCAGCTTTTATATAGTTATAGATTATAGATTCGTTAAATAATCACGCACAAGTCACATGTCTTTTAATGGACTATGTTTTTTGAACAATAACTCTTTCATTTTTGTTTTAATTCAAATTGAATGAAACTTAATGAGTTAATAGCCCCTTTCATCCTCAACCTATTCAACTTTTTTCGTTTAGGTCCTTAAAATAATTTTTTTTCGATTGCGTCCTTAATTTATACGTTTGTAAGACCATTTAGTCCGTCCATTACATTATCGTCCATATTTCTGTTAAATCTGGTAACGCGCTATAGTGATATCACCATCAAACAGTAAAATTATAATAATAAAAATGTGAAAAAATAAATTCTTGAATTAACATTAATATTATTCTTTATATATATAATGGCTCGAGTGTATTGGGCACTTCATCAAGCAACATTTCCCTACAAAACTCTCTCATAACCAGAATATTGTCTAAAAATATTATACCAACAACTCAATCAATCTAAAATAAATACAGCAGTATTATGTAACTAATTTTATTAGCATGTTGAGCATTTATGAACAGATAATTAAAGTCATTTAATTTAAACATTCAACACAAAATATATTTAATCCCCTTCCATTTAAAACAGTTTAGGATTAAAGCAATTAATTTATGGTTTCAAAAAAAAAAAAACTTTGTACTAAACACATTTACAATTAATGTTTAATCAAAGTATTGAAGAAGTTTATTATTAAAGCATTGTACAAATCTATTATTTTGGTAATATTTTGAATCTAAGAAGCTTCAAATTTGATCAATTACATAAAATTATCACATAGATGATTAAATATATGAAAGCTTACAAAAAAATTATGAAAATAGTAATTTTTCAAATTTGGATCTTAAAATATTTGTTGTAATACAACAAATTACTTAATTATTTATAAACTTACTATAAATATCATGAAATAACGGCGAATAATCATAGACAGAAAAAAAGCATAAAAATTGTAACCTAAAATTGTAAAAATTGATATATACACTAGGCTAGACAAAATTTTGGGAAAAATAAAAAATTACCCTAATTTGGATCTCAAAATATACATTCAACTACAATTAATGAGTTAATTTCTTAAAATCAAACATAGATAACATGAAATAATCTTAAAATTTTCCAATTAATTAAAAAAAAAGTAAATAATTTCAAAAGTACCCAAATTGAAGGTTCAAAATGACATAGAAATTGTTATTGATTGATTTCAAAAACCTAAGCTGAAGTTCCACAACAATGATTTTCTTTGAAAATTAACGAATGTTAACAGTCATTTAATTCCTTCATTTGTTGTTATTTAGAGGGTTTTATGATACTAATGAGAACAAGTGTATATTATTTGAAATCGATGATTTATGCTGTGAGATTTATGGGAGAGAGGGAAAGATAAAATGGGGGACAAAAAATTCAGAATATACGCAAGAGCGAGAGAGAGAAAGAGATTGACGTTGAGTATGGTGTTTATTGCCTCAAAAGATGTTGGGCTCACTTATTGGGCCTCTCAATATTTCTAATGTATGCAATTCACTTGATCTAGCATGAATACATAGTCAATTGTTTAAAAATATGAAAAAATGCAACAATAATACCCCAACTATAGGACTTGTTTGGATTTCATACATAAACTAATTTTTTGTTGCAAACACAGTACCTCATCTGTTTTGAATGCTCATTTAAGGTATCTAGGGCTAACGATATCCATTTTTTTAGTTAAATAGGCATGTGTAATGCATGTGACCCACTTTTTGAATGGTAGATTTGAAAAATCAATCCAATTAATATAACATAACTACAATGGTTTTAAGTGTAAAATTAAAAAATAAAAGGTCTACAATATAAATTATTTATTCACCGACTAACCCCCTCGCTCAACTTAGATCTTGTCTTCTTCACCCTTCTTCTCCATCACCCACCACCATCTTCAACTCCAGCCACCCACCCACCTTCATCCCCACCCCAGTTGCCCCCACACTCACCCGCCACAACCATGGCCGTCGCCCACTCATTCCTCACACAAAACAACCTTCACCTACGCCCACTCCACGTTTTACATAATTAATACTTTTGCATCTCTGGTGAGGCATGAAGGTGAGCTTGATAAGCCCCAAAATAATTTTGTATATAGCAAGCAGATAACCCATTTCATTGACGAGGTGTACATCTTCTCGTAGTCTTTTCCCCAAAAGTTCTAAAGGTACTTGCAGTTGCTAATGGAGCTATGGAACATAGATCATCAATTGTCAATGTATAACATTTAAATAGTCAAGAAACACGGCAAAGAAAACTTCAAACTGGGCAAAGCCCAAATTCACTCCAAATTCAAATTCAAAATCAAAATCCCATATTTGTTTTCAAATCAAAACTTAGATATGGCTTCAAATCAAATTCCCAGATATAGGTGAGCCGGTGACGACGTAAAATGGTGTTGGTTCTGAGATGCTTCAGAAAATTGAAAAAATTAAGAAACCCAGCAAAGAAAACATGGGCGCCACCTACTTTGATTGATTTTTCTACACAAATGGACAACCTAAAACTTCATAAAAGATTAAAGAATTGAGAGGCATTTTGCTGATGAAGCCGGAATGTAGAGGTGTAAATGGTTCGATTTAGGCCAATTTATGTACCGAACCACTAGTAATTGATTTGGAAAAATCTCAAACCGAACCGAATCATGAAAATTTTCAAATCGAACCGAACAAAACCACCATGGTTTGGTTCGATTTGGTTCGAACTGCGATTTGATTTTACGGTCTGAATCACGGTTTAAACTGTTCAAACCATTAAATTGAACACGGCTTAAATCATTAATTAGAACATAGTTTCAAGACTATATAATAGTTCTTGTAAATTAATATATATATATATATATATATATATATATATATATATATATATATATATATATATATATATATATATGTGTGTGTGTGTCTGTGTGTGTGTGTGTGTGTGTGTGTGTGTTTGTAAATATTTATTGTAAACTCATGTGGGCGGAGGGAGTATTATTTTTATCTTTCATCTATAATTTTTTACATCGCTATTTGATTAATATTTTAACTTTGTTTGAAATAGTTTTATATCCGTGCAATTAATGCAAGTGTGTAGCACTAGTTCTCCCTTAATGGCACATTGACATTAGAAATTGTTGTAATGGCATTAAGCATTAAAAGTTGCTGATGTTAAAGTTTTAGACAGTAAAATATACTCCATCACAACAATTTATTTAATAACTAGTGCTACACCCGTGCGTTAAACGCACGGATAAAAAACTATTTCAAAGAAAGTTGAAATTTTAAGAAATTACCTATGTATAAAATTATACATAAAGATAAAAACAATAATTGTTAAGACACAATTTTCTGCAGCAGGCACAAAAGAAAATGTGTATTGTAAGCTTATCACCCCGTAGTTCTAGATGAGAGTTAGGCTCACAAATGGAAGAAAGGGAATGATGGCTTGCACAACGGGTAAAGAATAGTCCAAACACTCATAATTGGAGATCAAGTTAGTTGCATATATGGTTGTTTCATATTTCCCACCCTCTTGCTTCGCAATTTTCTGCAGAAGGGACAAAAGAAAATGTGTATTGTAAGCTTAGCACCCCGTAGTTCTAGCTGAGAGTTAGGCTCACAAATGGAAGAAAGGGAATGATGGCTTGCACAACGGCTAAAGAATGGTCCAAACACTCATTATTGGACATCAAGTTAGTTGAATACTTGAATGAATAAAAGTAGTTAGATTTACGAAGAGTAATATTGCTATTGCCACAGACTACGTGATACATACTACTGCCATTATTCAGAAAAATAAATATAATGAGACTAAAGAAGATAGAATTTACCTTGTCCAAAGAATTCAAGTAATCAACTGCTCTTTCTCTGTTAACCAGAAAGGTTTGCTCATCCATCTCAATGTTTGGCGAACCCCTGCACATTTTCATCAACATATGTTATTACTATTGTCCTGCACAACACCTCAATGAGAATATGCAAACAAATGTTATTTTTATTTTATCTTTGATTTTCCAAAAGGAAGGAAAAGGGTACGGGCACATACTTGCCCCACCAAAGCTCATCCTTGGTGGCTTCATCCCTAACAACACGTTTATCCTTGGGTGAACGGCCAGTTTTGGCCCCAGACAGGGTTGCTAATGCACCGCTAGACGTAATGAATGATCCTTTCTCGTACTTGATCGCCTGCTCATATAGCTCTGCAGTAGCTCATCAAAAATCCAAATTAATTAAATTTGTTAATTATTATTATCACTATTAAAACTATACTAAAATAAGAAACAATGAGAAAAAGATTTACCAGCAAGGGGGGAGATTATAGAGAACATGGGTGAATTTGAGGACGCTATCACTAGCAGCAAGGGTGGGTTCAAAATGGTGTTGTGAGGAGTGTGAAACTTTTGGTGTCTCAGGCTGTCTAGCCGGGTCTCCTTTCACCAACTTGGGTCCTGTTTCCCGAGTTAGCGACGCCAATGACGCACTGTTTCATTAACAAACACAAACACCAAGAGATCGTTGATCAGCACAAAAGTACTCATGACTAATGCAATTTTGTTTAAAAAATATGAGGAAATCATATCCAAATTTGTACTATGGTTACATAATCTGAAAATTGTGGCGTCAAATTGCATAACAGTCCTACTTTTATATTAACACGGAAGCCCAATCATGCTTCATCCAGACATGTGAGCTATATTCTCTCATATTAATATAGGCAACAAACAACCAAGTTGCAAGATTGTTGTGAGATAAGAATATCCACAACCTATATCGACCCCGTTTATCAACCTACTCACAATAGATACTTAACTGGGTAATGTTCACCGATTGAGTTCCAAATGAATATTTCTAACATTATTTCTGCAAATAAACTAATAACAAACGAACAACATTACTTGAACTGAAGATTTCTCTGAAGAATATGCAAGCACTTGTCATATACTAAGTTCAAATGTAGCCCCAACAAACTCTCCCCAGCAGCTAAATGTTTAGAAAATGAAACTTTCTAAAGAATATCGATGACCCATTTCAGTAAACAACTTAGCTATCCCTTCAACCAAGTACTAAAACAGAAAATGACACAACTTTCACAAGCAAAGTATGATTAATCATTCCCAAATCGAAAAAATCAGAAATTTCACAAATTAACTCAAAATATATCAACAATTTCCCAAAGTAAACAGTTCAGGAGCATTTATGGAAGAGAAAAGCATTTAGATCGCACAAAAACATATGAAATTCAAATAAAACAAACGTAAATTAAAAAGCTAAACCCTAATTAGATGATAGAGAGATAGAGGGAGAAGGAGGTGAACCTGAGGTACCTGGAAGAAGAGAGATTCGAATTTGATGAGAAAAAGGAAACGGAAGCCCAATCATGCTTCGATCGGACTTGGAAGAGCGATTGTAGAGAGAGAGAAAGAGAAAGAGAAAGAGAAAAAGGGAGAGAGAGAGAATGAAAGTGAGGAATCGGAAAAGACGACGTCAGATTTGGGAGTAAATAATATTTTTGGTTTTAATGGATATTTTCGGGTTATTAAAGGGGGTTTGTTTAGTAAATGGCATTAGAGGTAATGAACCTAGTCTCTATTTAGTCTAGGTTCTAGTTTGAGCGGGAAAATGGGAGTGTGCTGAAGTGCTTTGCACTTCAACTTTTATATAGTTATAGATGTGAAGGGGTTAAAGTAACAGTAATCATCCCCAAATTGAAAAATAAAAAGAGATTTGTTATTCACACTTGCAACATTACTTAATCCCGCAGCGACAATTGTTACAAAAATGCCATCAATGAAAATGACTAATGTACCATCATCTTCAACCCCTAGATTAAAAACACATTTCATATTTAATCTTAAACTCATTCTCAGATTAAAATTTTATCATATTGGGGCTAGGGTTTGCAGCTCGAGATGCGTAATTTGACTTCGATTAACAAAATTACAATTGTTTTTCAGATTGTGGAGGTGGGTAGGGGTTGGTAGGGGCATGAGAATTGAATCAAACAAGATAATGATTGGTTGGTTTAGGATTGAGAAGGGCAAGATAAGTAATTGAACGGTGTAGGAGCAGAATGAGGAGCTCCGGCGACATAATTGGTGGTGTAAACGACTGAATCGATGGAGGAATGAAGTGGAGGTGGGGAAGTGGTGGTCCAAGGATAATGATTGGTTGGTTTAGGAATGGTAATTTGGAATCGGAGTTTTGAGATAATTGGTAATAGCAATCGGGTTGTTGCATTGTTGTAGAGAGAGAAATAGAGAATATGGGTTTCATTTGAAGAACATGATGAAGAAGAAGGAAAGAAATCTTGTTTGTTTCTGGGAAGAACGACGAAAAATTTGGGAAATTTGCTTGTCCATCGTGTGTTATCAATTTAGGTAGGTATATAGTTTAGGGATTAAAAGTGTAAAATAGGAATAGTGGTGGTGTGTATATGTTGAGTGATTGTTTTTTTGGGTAGACTTAGTAGTTTAGGGATATTTAATAGGGAAAATTGCATCTTGGGCCCC
The DNA here is from genome assembly GCA_022495995.1 of Adenophora triphylla var. japonica. Lineage (NCBI taxonomy): Eukaryota > Viridiplantae > Streptophyta > Magnoliopsida > Asterales > Campanulaceae > Adenophora > Adenophora triphylla. Next base: position 73,829 of record JAFEMH010003889.1, on the reverse strand, counting down.
AAAGTTTAGGGGGTGTTCCTAAGTTAGTCCCTATTTTATCACTATTTACAATTTAGGCCCCAAAGTTGTCATTATGTTTGCATGTTAGGATTTTAACAAGTTTTGTTAGAAAAACTCATTAAATGATTACGTGCAAGTCACGTGTCATTTATTAGAGGATATTTTTGAACAAATATTATTTCATGGTTGTATTAATGCAAATTGAATGAAAATAAATAACCAAAATAGTAAATATAAAGAAAATTGTTGATATAGACATTTGAAGGATAAAAGTGAAAATGTTAAAGTAAATGGGGTGAAAATATTTTTCGGAAATGTAAAGGGTTGAATGTATTTCTTGCCCTAATTTAAATCCAGATCTAATTATGGAATTAAATCTCTCCCCAACCCTACCCCTTCCCCCATGTCATCCCCATCCATCTTTTGTCAAACCGTCGTCCAAGCACCCCTCCACCTCCCACTCAATTTTTCGGCATCTTTACTATCTTCTCCTTCTCCGATCTTGACCTTTACCCCTTTCTCCACTGCGTTAATGGTTTTCAAATCTCGGCTTCTTCCATAATTTCTGGCAACTACTTGCTAACTTTCGGCTAGTTGATTTTACGGTTCGAATGATTTTTGCTTCCATGATAAGCTCCTATTCATAATCCGGGTACCTCCATAGTGAAATCTGTCGGGTTCAATGTGAGATCCATTTTGTTCCAGCGAGTTTGTTTTTCGTGTTAATTTTGTTCTTCTCCGGAACAAAATGGATCTCACATTGAACCCGACGGATTTCACTATGGGGGTACCCTGATTATGAATATGAGCTTATCACGGAAGCAAAAACCATTCGAACCAGAAATATCAACTAGCCGAAAGCTAGCAAGTAGCTATCGAAAATTATGGAAGAAGCTGGGATTTGAAAACCATTAACGCAGTGGAGAAAGGGGTAAAGGTCAAGATCGGAGGAGGAGAATATAGTGAAGACGCCGAAAAATTGAGTGGGAGGTGGAGGGGTGCTGGGATTACAGTTTGGCCAAGGATGGATGAGGATGGCGGGGGGAAGTGGTGGGGTTGGGGAGAGATTTAATTCAAGAACTAGATATGGGTTTAAATTAGGGCAAGAAATACATTCAACCTTTACATTTTCGAAAAATATTTCACCCCATTTATATTAACATTTTTCACTTTTATCCTTCAAATGTCCATATCAACAATTTTCATGATATTTACTATTTTGGTTATTCATTTTCATTCAGTTTGCATTAATACAACAATGAAATGATATTTGTTCAAAACCATCTCTAATAAATGACACGTGACTTGCACGTGATCATTTAATGAGTTTTTCTAACAAAACTGGTTAAAACCCTAACATGCAAACATAATGACAACTTTGGGGTCTAAATTGTAAATAATGATAGAATAGAGCCTAACTTAGAAACACCCCCTAAACTTTGAGGCCTAAAATGCAATTTTCCCTATTAAATATCCCTGAAATACTAAGTTTACCCAAAAAACAATCACTCAAAACTATACACACCACCACTATTCCTATTTTACACTTTTTATCCCTAAACTATACACCTACATAAATTGATAACACAGGATGATCAAGCAAATTTTCCCAAATATTTTGTCGTTCTTCCCAAAAACAAATAAGATCTCTTTCCTTCTTCTTCGTCATGTTCTTCAAATGAAACCCATATTCTCTATTTTTCTCTCTCTACAACAATGCAACAACCCGATTGCTATTACCAATTATCTAAAAACTCTGGTTCCAAATTCCCAATCCTAAACCAACCAATCATTATCCTTGGACCACCACTTTCCCACCTCCACTTCATTCCTCCATCGTTTTAGCCGTTTACACCATCAATTATGCTGCCGGAGCTCCTCATTCTCCTCTTGCATCGTTCAATTACTCATCTTACCCTTCTCAACCCTAAACCAACCAATCGTTATCCTGTTTGATTCAATTCTCATGCCCCAACCCACCTCCACAATCTGAACAACAATTATAATTTTGTCGATCGAACAAAGTCAATTTACGCATCTCGAGCTGCAAACCTTAGCCCCAATATGATAAAATTTGAATATGTTTGAGAAAGAGTTTAAGATTAGATATGAAATGGGATTTCAGATTAGGTTATTGAAATAAATCAATAACAATTTATATGTAATTTCGAACCTTCAATTTGGGTACTTTCAGAATCATTTAATTTTCTCTTTTTTTGTAATTAATTTTTAATTATTTGGAAATTTTTAAGATTATTTCATGTTAACTATGTTTGATTTTAAGAAATTAACTCATTGATTGTAGTTGAATGTATATTTCAAGATCCAAATTAGGGTAATTTTTTATTTCTTCCAAAATTTTGTATAGCCTGGTGTATATATCAATTTTTACAATTTCAGGTTACAATTTTTATGTTATTTTCTGTCTATGATTATTTGACCGTTATTTCATGATATTTATAATCAATTTATAAATAATTAAGTAATTTATTGTATTCCAACAAATATTTTAAGATTCAAATTTGGAAAATTACTATTTTCACAAAAAAATTGTGAACTTTCATATATTTAATCATATATGTAAATTGTTAATGTTAGATCATGTGTTGCCATGAATGTTGTCCCAAGTGTTGCCACAAGTGTTGCCATTTGGATTTGGCAACACTGAAATAGTCACTGTATTTTTCACAAATAATAATGTGTAAATTAATGTTTTAATATCAGTTGTTAGTCTGCTTGAAATGAGCTTGAATAGGTCAACATAAACTGCCAGGTGTGATTCACGAAGAAGAGAAGGAAATTAACATATAAACATGTGTTTATATGATTAATTAATGACCACACAAAAAGTGATATTATTTAGCTATTCAGGTGCAGATCAAGTCAGAGTACAAGGCATCTAGAGCTGAGAGGTACAAGCAAGACAAGCCAAAGAAGACTAAGTCTCCTACAAATGAGGCGAGAAGGCTAAAATGGAGGAAACACCTTCAAGCTTGTTATCTAATCATTTTGAGTAGGCTTGGAGGCCTATAAATAGTGCAGTAGATCTTCATTGAAGATCATCCAATTCAGAAAATGCAAATCTGCACAAGAAATAGAATTCTGCTCTTCAGTGTTGCCATTCAGTGTTGGCAACACTTTGTCCGACACTCGAGAGTTTCATATAGATTTTCATATTTTTGTGAGGTTTTGAGTGTTCTTTTTCAGAGAGAGTTCTTTATATATTGTTCCTTGAGTTAATGATGATTTATCATTAAGAAAACTTCTTTGACCTTGTATTGAATTCATATTATTAATATAAAGGTCTTGCCCTCCTGGCACCCATCAAGTTATATATTTATATAACTCGATAAAAATTATATTCTTGTGTATTGTTTTTATTCTTCCGCTGCAAATTAGATTTGTTTCTATTTATTTTTGTTTTTCTAGAATAGGTGTGTGTTGTTGTTAGTGTTGCTTACACTAAGGACAACACTTGTGAGTTTCGTCTCACTTTGTGAGTTTCGCCCACTTTTCTAAGCCATAGACAATTTCAATTGGTATCAGAGCCTAGCACTTGATATACTAAGTGTTTAGATCCTTTTGACATGGCTTATGATCCTGCCAACCCTAATCAAAAGAGATTACCGGTTTTAGACGGATTAAGTCATGATTATTGGAAGATTCGCCTACGCTCGCATATCAAATCAATTGATCTTCGAGCTTGGCGATCTATTTTAAATGGTTATTCTCTTCCATTACTCCTTCCAGGTGAAGATGTGTAAGTGCTCCAATTTTAGTTGTTAGTATTTTCGTTAGAAAATTAACGAAAGTTTTAACATTTCTAATATTTCTAACAATTCCTAACATTTCTAACCAAGCAAGGGTAGATTAGGGATTGCCATTTTAAGATAAACCAAGGAAAAGAATCAAAAAAGCAAAAGAAATGGTCAAAAACCAAAAATAGAAGCTGCTGGAACAAAAACTGGCTGCCTAATTTGAATTTTAAAAAAAAATATTCCTTGTGTCCAAAGCCTGGAGCTGCATTTAATGAACAGTGCACGCTTCCCTTCTCATCCGCGCGGACATCTTTGGCACTTTCAGAGGGCTATAAATTGAGGCCTTCAGTCACAGAAATGAGAAGCAACAACACATTTTCACAACTGCACCTTGGCGAAAATAGGGAGAAAACAGTGAGAATTCTCTAGAATTGTCACCTTTTTCTCTTAATTATTTTCCCAAATCCCACTCACTCTCAAATTCAAACACTCACATATTCAAGCCTCATACACAAACACAAGGAAGATAGGTATAACCTCCCTCTCCTTACCCTAAATCTCTCTCATCCATGCATGCATTTTCAAACTCCAAAATGTAATTTGTTCATCTTCTTGCCCTAGATCCAAGAAGATCGCCATGGAAGTTCATCTCCATGGTTGATCTTCTACAAGGATCAACATTCTCTTCAAAAGTGTTCTTACTTACTTGCAAACATGTTTTCAAAACCCTAAAAACCATTTTCATACATCAAATCTTCATTTTCAAAGGATAAAATTCCCCCCTTCCCAAGCAAATGAAGTGCTTAGTCCTAATGTACCCCAAGGATGGTTTGATATAGTTGATTCACCACTAAAATGTCAAGTGATCACTAATCAAAACCTAGGGAAATGGGGACAAGCATGGATGCAAAACCCCCCTTAAAATCATGTTTTTCTTCTTAAGAAAGTTGCTGTCCAGTAGCAATTTTCTAAGACCTCTGTCCATGGTCTAATTTTTTGGACACAGATAAACTTGGAATTTGGTGTTGACTACAAAACACTTTTTGTATCCAACATCCAGATCTTTCCATACATATTTTTACTTTATTTTTTGCGTGAGTAAAACTCCCTTTTTCAAATTTTCTTTTAAAGGTCAGTTCCTCAGTCTCTGGAAGTCCAGATTTCATATCTGAGATTTCCAGAAGGTTTTGGTCCCTCAAATCATCTCCAAAATGGAAAATTCTTTCACATAAATCTTATTTAAGGTGTCTGGAACAACTTTCATTCTCTGAGTTTCCTCAGATTATGAAGTTTTAAAGCCCTTAAATCCTTTTCAAAGTCAAGTGCCCACTGCCTTTTTCATTCTGGCAGAAATGTTTTTCAACTTCAAAAAATCCTTTGAGTCTCAAAACTCAACCCAAAAATCATGGGATCTGTCCAAAGTCTAATAAAGAATTCCCAATTTTTACTTTTCTCAGTTTCAATTTATTTTGGCCAAAGTAACACACACACACACACACAAATGGTTTTTATGCTTGGAAGACTCGTTTTACGAGGCATTCCGGGTGAACACTAACGTTCTTCCCGGCGTGTAACGTGACCTCCGAACCCAAATCTCTCATTTCGGGCATTTTTCAAAGTTTTGGCCCTTAAAACAAAAATGGTGTGGCGACTCCGTTTTCCGGTTTTTATTTGGTTTTCAAAGAAACGAAAAATCGAATTTTTTCCGCGAATTGGAATTCAACATCGTTACAGTGGCGACTCCGTTGGGGACAAAATAAGCTTTTAAAAAAATGATATTTGGTATATTGGTGGAAACCATTAAACTTCCCGTTATCGCCTCCTAACACGAGTCGGGGATAAATTGTGGTTTAACAATCCCACATACCGGTATCATTGTTTTCAAAAAATGAAAAGCTTTTGAGGGTCAAGCTTCCGTCCCGACATTTAAAATCATTTGTGGTGTGTGTTGATTTTTCACATTTTCGTGTTGTTTTGGCCGCCTCGAAAAAGTCAAATTTTTGACTGTTGGACCCGTTGCCTCAGATTTTGAATTATGTGCTTATGTGTGCATTTACTTCAAAAAAAAAAAGAATTTCAAAAAAAAAAAAATTTCAAAAAAAAATATTTTCAAAAAAAAAAGAAAATTTTCAAAAAAAAAATCATGCATCATTCCTTTTAAGACACATGAAAAATTTCTATTTTACTCAGAAAAAGAAGATAGACTGCTTGCACACTACGCGCACGTGACCTTACACTGCACACTACGTCCCTAACCCGGGGAAATCCCTGTCGCGGCCCGTTTGGTCTTATTACGCCTCTCGGTGCAAGCACGGGACAACCCAAACATCCCATGGAACCTCGTGTCGACCATGCATTTGTCCGTGACACACTTTGTCCGAGACCCGGTTGGTTTTTAGTCTGGTCTGTGTCATGCCCTGTCTGTGTATAGACCTTTCCTTTCAAGCCTTAGTCGGCATACCAAGTCAATATCTTTCGGGGACCCTAATCGGTCGAAGTTCGCGGTTTTCCGTCACGGACTTTGACTCCGATATTGACCGGCGCCTTGACTTTGACTACGGCGCACAAATTATACACCGACTCCCAAAGATGACACCGAGTCATCAAGGATTAATGATTATTCCATGCCTAATTACGGCCTAATTGACGACAAGTCAAGATCAATTATGGACATTTATCAGTCCGAATCATGCCGACTTTTGGTCGAGCCCTCGGACATGATCTTGACTTTGACGTCAGCTGTGTCCGTAATTTACATCGAATGCTCGTTAAGACTCGATTACCCGCCAGACTTTTAGGATCGTTTTTCTTTCGATCGGTGGGACCCGCTTGCCCTATAGGACCCTCGCTGGGCATCCACCCCTGGGAGGTCGAAATACAGGTGGAATACGAGGGGCTTATAGACGTAGTGACGGGGCCCACTGATCCAGGATCCAGAGTAGTTTGCGAAAAAGAAGAGCAATCTTTTCCAACCGATTAGGTTAATAAAACATGTTTTAAGTAAACAAGAACAAATAACTGCATGTTGCATGAGCCCAAAGCCCAAATACCTACCCTCCTTCAACCCCCAAATCTCTGAACCCTCGTGCCTTTTCCCCCGCAGCTCCTCACAAAGGTTGGTTCCGGACACCGGGTCACCGTTTGATCAGTTGGGAAGAGTCAAGCGCATCGTCAGCTTCGCCGTTTGTTCCGACTTCGAGTTTCAGAATGTCTGCATCAGCCGGTAATGATGGGGACAATGTCACTCCGTCTCCCGGGACCCCTCGCACGAACGGCGAGTGGAATCGGTTAGCGAAACAGATGAGATTGCGACAGGAAGCACAGCTGAATAGCCTTATGGAGGCTATTAAGAGCCACGGTTTGGCCGCCAGCCTCAATCCCGATGGCACCTTCACCGTGGAAGAAGAAGAGGATGCCAATCCCACTCTCGCCGCCCGATTACTCCAGGGATGCCACCACCCACCTCCTATGGTACCACTACCGAGAACCCATGCTCCTCGGCCAACCACGAGACCACCGGATCCATGCAGCCTGACGGCACTAATCAGTTCACAGTTCCTCAGTGGGGACAAAGCCAGTACGGAATGTCTTCTCATGGTTGGGGTTACCTCGGAATGCCCCAGCAAATTGGAATCCCACCTCAGTTTGGAACCGATCAATCCGGACCTTCACACAGGTTTGGAATGCCCCCACAGCCTGGTCCAGACACGCCAGAGCCCTTCCTCGAGAATGATGCTAGCTCAACCGCTCCTAACACAGCTTTCACAAACCCATTTCTCACTCAGGGTTCGATGGGTTACCAAACCTCCATCCCGGTTTCATCGAATCACCGGGACCGCAGTACCCCGGGTTATACACCATCACCGGCCCGGCCATGCAATTCAACAACCGGGGACGGCGGCCCGCATCTAAGCCTACTTATGGGTCTCACTCAGGGAACCCGAGCTATTCGGCTACCTCAGTCTGCCTCGACCTTCTCTGCCAATAGGAAGCCAACAGCAAGCCGCTGGTTTTATCCCTTTGCCCAAGCTCCTACCTACATTCCCCAGGGTAATTTGGGCCAAGGACAGGTTTTCACCTATGCCTCGGAGTATGGTATCCCTTCCACCAGTGTGCCGCCAGTGGTAACTCCTCACTCTTGCTCAGTCACTGGATTGAATGCCATGGTTCCACCACAAGATCCTCATCTGGCCTGGTTCATGGAACAACATAAGGAAATGAAAGCGCAGATTCTTGAATTGACCGCTAAGAAGTACGCCTTCCAGGCCTACGGACCCGGACTCCATTGTGCCCCGCCCCACAAATTCGTGATGCCTAATCTAGATCTGTTTGATGGGACTGCATGCCCGAAAACTCACCTGGATACATACACTTTGGCAATGAAAGCTAAGGGATGCACAAACCAGCAGTTGGCCGACTACTTCAGTCTCTCTTTGAAGTCAGGGGCTTTGAAATGGTTCTTCCGCTTAAAACCCGAGGCCAGGGCCACATGGGACCAGATCACTAGTGCTTTCACAGAGAATTACAAAGCTAACTTGGAATGGGAAACAAATAGAGTTGATCTGGACAACGGTGCGGCGTCAGACGAGAACATCGGGGATTTCTACAAGCGGTGGAATCGAAACTCGGTGAGATGGCCATCCCTCCTTACGAAGAGGAACAATTGGACATCTTTCGGTCATGTGCGAAACCACATACGAAAGCCTCCTCGGTCACTTCCCCTACGCGGACTTGCGCGCAATGGTTAATTCCGGGGCTAAATTTGAGAGGGCTCACAATCAACAGGAAGTTGTTGCACCTACCTACAGATACCGGGCTTCCCCCACCTCCAACACGACTCCTACCCAGCCCTATTCGGGACATGACTGTAACAATGCCACTCCCTTTGTTCCCAAGAAACCTGATGCGTCCAGATCTCGGCTCCAAGACTTGAGAAACTTTGGGATGCCTTTGAGTGATATCTTCAGAGGTTTAGTAAAAGAAGGTTTGCTCCAGCCTTTAGAAAATTATCAGCCCAGAAACCCCAATACTCCTTTGGATACCTCCAAGCATTATGCCTTTCATCAGTACCATGGGCACTTGACAGACGATTGCGTCCCCCTGAAAAAGGCAATCCAAGGTTTGATTGAGCAAGGGAAGTTAGAGGTGCCTGAAGGGCCCAATACTATCAGTAACCCGTTCCCTAGAAATAACAACATGAGCATCAACATGATCGAGTTTGGTGATTCAAGACTCGTGGGCATAAGGGAATTTGACTCGCCCTTTTGTGAGATCGATGAACCAATCATCGCAGGCAATGAAAACGGCTGGGTTGAGCAAGGGATTGCCAAAGAAATCCTGGTGGAAAGATCCGCAATAGCTCCCATATCCAGCGTCGAAGAGTAGATGCATGGTCCAACAGCAAAGAGCGGCTAGACTAGGGGGCTACCTATCCTTATATAGTCTTTTAGTCAACCTTCGTAGGTTCTAGTATTTCTCTTTCACCTAAGTCCGTCTTGGACACTTGTTGGTTTAGTCCACCTCGAATGTTGTGGAAAGAAGTTTAATTATCATTTAAAATTTCAATATATATAAGTCTTTTTTCTTTTCTTACTAGACTCGAGACATCACTTGCAAACCCACGTTACACTTAATTGAAATGGTTTTATCCAAAATGATCACTTGTGCTGCTCAACCACTAATTCTTTGAAATAATTAATATTTAAATTAATCGAAGTGAGAAAATCAATTGATATCCTTCTCAAATTGGGACTTACCAACTCCCCATCTTGCATCTCATATGCTCACATCCCTTTCATCATCATCATCTCGTTGCTCAATGTATTTGCATGGATCTTTTCTCATTTAAAGCTTAAGCAAGCAATGAAGACTTAATCTCGTTTAGGTCATCCGGTAGGGATTGCGGTTGAAGCCTTTCACCCATAGGGAAACCATTACCTCACCCCGCTAAACAATACCCTTTCATTTCAAGATCGGCGTGTTTTGAAACCCCATTTAGCCATCACCTTTGCTCCTTGCCAAGAGAAGTCCAAGCAACGCCAAAGAAGTTAGCTTCGAGAGTCGGCGATGCAAGGAAAGATAATTCCCAATTCCTCAAAGAGGCCTTCCAAATTATCAAAAGAAGGATTTTAAATCCTCACAATTCAGCAAAAATCCTCAACGTCTCAGGAGGCTCTTCAAAAAAAAACGAAGAAAGAAAATAGAAAAGCTCAAGCAAGAACTTCAAAAAAAAAAAGGGGACCGTCGATCCTCACAATTCAGCAAAAGTCCCCGACTTCTCAAGAAGCTCTCCAATGATCAAAAAGGAGCCTGAATCCTCGCGAGTTCGCAAAAGTTCTCGACGGCTTGGACTTCCTCTCACCATTACCTTAAATCAATCCCAAGCCATCCTCTAGCTTTTAGAGGATATTCCCATTACCATTACCCTCGCCTTTGGCCACAGTCAAAATCTGACCTCTCATTCTTAGAGGCAATCAATCTTCCCCGCCATAGATTTCCCAAATACATCCCTGCAAGCCAACCTCTCATCTTTAGAGGCTCAGTCAGGAAAAGGCCCAGCTGACCTCTCATCTTAAGAGGTCAAAATTTCCCAAATCACCCGATGGCCGATCGAAGCCCAGAAACCCAGCTGCAATTCCTATCGGATAGCAATTTCATCATAATATCTTTAAGATCTAAATCAAATTAATGCTTCATTGCTTGCTTAAATTGAAATCTAATCCATCTTGGTTCAAAATTACCAATCAAAGATTGTGCAAATTCAAATCTGACTCATGTGAGCATAATTCATTTCTACTCCACAAACACTTGCCGTGGATGTCCCACTGGGGCTTCGCATCCGTGTCTTTCATGGACACTCTAAGGGGATGTTTTATTCGAATCTCCAATCCTCAAATTCCCCAAAGGGCTTCAAAGTCTTGAATTTTCACATTCATTCTCTCTTCATTCGGGATAAGCCCGAACTACGGCGACCTGAGCTCCTCATGATGAGGGGAACTTAGGAAACCATAATTGGTCCGGTCGAAATCACAAACAAATCTCAAAAAAAAAAATCCGGTCTCATCAAGGATCGTCCCTACACACTTTCCGAGCTTGATTCTCGATATCAGTTGGCTTTCTCCTTGTGATTAATCAAAATATTTGTTCATATCAGATTTAGGGGTTGAATAACCCGAACATTAACAAAGGGTTTTAAGCAGCCTTGTGATCATCACGAATAAAACAAGTTTTCAAGTGTCTCGACAAGTCTTCTCTCTCTCCATCATAGGAAAATAGAGCCAAACACTTGTCTTTCGTCGGCGGGGGCTTCCATACACTTTTCCACACCTTGTGATGCTTATACTCTCTCAAAAGAGTCAAACCAAAAGCGAGTGTCATACACAAATTCGGGAGACATTCCCACCTTTCAAAAGATATGCCTCGCACGTAAACATTTCGAGTCTTGTCCGGGTGTATTGACTAAGGTCCGAAAAGATGGGTGCCTCCTGTAAGACTACTCTGAATTTCTTCACACCGGGGCTTTGCTAAGCGGTTCTCCCAGGTTTCATGTATCGACTCTTCAAGCCGGGGCTCCTATAGTCATCTTTGGGTCCACATTGGGTTCTTCACTACGAGATAGATTCGATCTTTGTCGAGATTATTTTCGGGATTGCTTTGCATTACCAATCGATTGGGACTCGCTAATTATGTCGGAATCACAACGAGGTTATAAGATTGGGGCTTCGCCAAGTCACTTCTTCAAAATGCGGGACTTCGCCTACTCGGTTCTTCAAACGGGGCTTTGCCAAAGAAGGGATCCGGGGCTTTGTCAAGATGGTCTTTTGAACATGAATTTTATCAAGTCACAAGAAAGGTCTAGGCACATCAACAACTAGATTTTCGGCTTCGGAACTTGGTACATAGCAGCTTCCCATTAGCATCGGAATTTAAGAACTGGGGTTTCTCCCGGTAGTAGCAATTTCATCAAATCATTCTCCGAACAAGGTTTCGGCAAGTCGCTCACCCAAATGAAAGAAGTTTCACTCATACCGACGCGTACTTTCTACACTGTCGGCATCGCCTTCAAATGACCAAGATTGAGAGGGAAAATTTTAACCAAGACCCGGGATCCGAATCCAATCTCATCAAAATTGAGGTCCATGCGATACTGTTAACAAAACCTCATTAACAACCGCTGTTTAAATCGCGATCGAGGACTCTAACCCCCCACTTGCTCAAAATCTGTTCCAAACAGTTTTCAGACACATACGTCCCAATACAAACCCTCTCATCACATGCATTCCCACAAAATCTCCCCAGGGCTCATATAGCATGCACAAAACTTGAATCAATAGGAACAATCCTAAGTCATAATTTTCCTGCCAAAAGCTTAGGCTAAGTGCATCTCCAAAAGCAAGTAAATGCATCATCTCGCGAACATATGCACTGATATTCTCATAATCATTTTGATCACATGCATGCATCCATCATCATGAATATCATATGTGCATTTTGTCCCTCTGCTAACAAATGTAGCAATTCAAGCACGAAAGACCAGTTTTCCATCACTACCCGAAGCCACCCCGCAGCAAAGATGGTCTCCACCGAAGCGTAATTCCAATGACTTCAACAAATGACTGATACCTCAGACACGTTAGGACAACACCACCTTGTCTCCAGGTATACAGTGCAGACATCTTCCGACATCTCCAGTTAGACAAAGGCGACCTCCAATGTCCACAAATGGATGAAGACAGCCTCCAGCATCTACAGTTCGGCAAAGATAGCCCGTGAAGACATCTTCCGACATCTCCAGTTAGGCAAAGGCGACCTCCAATGTCCACAAATAGATAAAGACAGCCTCCAGCATCTACAGTTCGGCAAAGATAGCCCGTGAAGACATCTTCCGACATCTCCAGTTAGGCAAAGGCGACCTCCAATGTCCACAAATGGATGACAAATTTCCAAAGATCTACGTTCGGCAAAGATAGCCTGTGAAGACATCTTCCGACATCTCCAGTTAGGCAAAGGCGACCTCCAATGTCCACAAATGGATGAAGACAACCTCCAGCATCTACAGTTTGGCAAAGATAGTCCCCAAAGACAAGCTCCGGCGTCTGCAACTTACTAAAGACGACCTCCAATGTCCACAAATGGATGAAGACAACCTCCAGCATCTACAGTTTGGCAAAGATAGTCCCCATGTCTATAGCTTGGCAAAGACAAGCTCGCGCCGCAACTTGGTAGAGAACCCCAACATCCTGGCATATGAAGACCGCCTTCAGTGTCTACAAATCGGTCAGAGACGCCAAGTTCTCAAATACAATTCGGTCAGGGACGCCAAGTTCTCAAAATGCAAATCGGTCAGGGACGCCAAGTTCTCAAAATGCAAATCGGTCAGGGACGCCAAGTTCTCAGATACAATTTGGTTAGAGATGCCAAGTTCTCAAATGCAAATCGGTCAGAGACACCAAGTTCTCAAAAGCAAGAAGTCCCAATGTGAAGACAAGCTCAACAACTTCTACAAGGTTGACGATCACCAGCAAGATGTAGACTCAACCAAACTCCTCCTTCAGGTCAAAATGCCTCCCAGACGGCTGAAATCGTCGGCGAAACCGTCCCACGAACGGCAACCCAACAACTCTTCATCAACATCAGCCGTAGCCTCGAGTCCTAAGGCGGCCAGGTAAGCACAGCACAGGTATGAAAGCATATCTTAGTCAACTACTTTTCTAAAAGAACATTATCATCAAATCTTAGGGTGACTTCCCAAAAATAGTAAAACCTTAGGGCGACTTCCCAAAATAGTCAAATCTTAGGGTGACTCCCCAAAAATAGTCAAGTCTTAGGGCAACTTCCCAAAAATAGTCAAATCTTAGGGCGACTTCCCAAAAAACAGTCAAACCTCGGGTGACTCCCGAATACCGTCAAACCATCAAAGACCATCCCCAGCAGTTCTCGAACTACGTCCAGGCTTGATTCCCACTCGGGATACGTAGGTAGCCTACCATAGGTCCAGCCGCTTGACCAACACGGTCACCCTTTTCCCCGATAATCATCGTAAGCTCTAATCTTCCCCAGCGAGAATGCCCTCAAATAGTCTCCCTCAGGTACATACTTCGGAACTAAACCTCAACTTAGGTTCATCCCTGACAAAAGTCAACGGAATTCCGTCTCTTTCCTCATTTTCACCTCCGGCAGTCAAACGTAAGTCCGATTTCCCCGAGAAAGATAACGGAATCCCGTCTCTTTCATCAAAATCATCAACGGCAGTCAAACGTAAGTCCGATTTCTCCGAGAAAGATAACGGAATCCCGTTTCTTTCATCAAAATCATCAACAGCAGTAAAACGTAAGTCCGATTTCCCCAAGAAAGATAACGGAATCCCGTTTCTTTCATCAATATCACCAACGGCAGTAAAACGTAAGTCCGATTTCCCCGAGAAAGATAACGGAATCCCGTTTCTTTCATCAATATCATCAACGACAGTCAAACGTAAGTCCAATTTCCCCGAGAAAGATAACGGAATCCCGTCTCTTTCATCAAAATCATCGGCGCAGTAACGTAAGTCCGATTTCTCCGAGAAAGATAACGGAATCCGGTTTCTTTCATCAAAATCATCATCAATGAGTCAAACGTAAGTCCGATTTCCCTGAGAAAGATAACGGAATCCCGTTTCTTTCATCAATATCATCAGCGATCAATAAACGTAAGTCCGATTTCTCAGAGAAAGATAACGGAATCCCGTCTCTTTCATCAAAATCATCAACGACGGAGTCAAACGTAAGTCCGATTTCCCGAGAAAGATAACGAAATCTGTCTCTTTCATCAAAATCATCAACGGCTAGTCCAAACGTAAGTCCGATTTCTCAGAAAGATAACGGAATCCCGTCTCTTTCATCAAAATCATCAACGGCAGTCAGCGTAAGTCCGATTTCTCTGAGAAAGATAACGGAATCCCGTCTCTTTCATCAATATCATCAACGGCGGTCAAACGTAATTCCGATTTCTCCGAAAAAGATAACGGAATCCCGTTTCTTTCATCAAAATCATAAACGACGATAAGAAACGTAAGTCCGATTTCTCGAGAAAGATAACGGAATCCCGTTTCTTTCATCAAAATCATCAATGGCGGTCAAACGTAAGTCCGATTTCTCCGAGAAAGATAACTAATCCTCTCTTTCATCAAAATCTTCAGACGAATCAAACGTAAGTCTCGATTTCTCAGAAAGATAACGGAATCCCGTTTCTTTCATCAAAATCATCAACGATCGGTAAAACGTAAGTCCGATTTCCCAGCAAAAAGCTAACAAAATCCCAGCGAAGTCAACGGAATCCCGTTTCTTGCCTCATTATCATCGTAGTAAAAACGTAAGCCCAATTTTCTCAGCCAACGAAACCCCAGCAGCGTTTCGAACTACGATTGGCTTGATTCCTCTTAAGGATACGTAGGTAGCCTATCATTAGGTCCAGCCACCCGACCAAAACGGTCACCCTCTCCTTCGGCAGCAGACGAATGAAGTCCACTGAAGGACCATCCATCCCAAACCATTAAGGGAAATCATTTCAAATCAAGGTCCGAGGCACCTAAAACGCCATCATCTCCAAGGTTCGAGGCACCTAAAACGCCATCTCCAAGGTTTGAGGCACCTAAAATACCATCATCTTCAAGGTTCGAGGCACCTAAGACGCCATCATCAAGGTCCGAGGCACCTATAAAGCCATCATCTCCAAAGGTCCGAGGCACCTAAAAAGCCATCATCTCCAAAAGTCTGAGGCACCTAAAACGCCATCTTCAAGGTCCGAGGCACCTAAAACGCCCTCATCACCAGGTTGACGCCTCAAAATAGTCATTCCAGGGTCAAAGACCCGAACTACGACTGGCTTGATTCCTCTTAAGGATACGTAGGTAGCCTATCATTGGGGGATTCGGCCACCCACTGACCAAAATGGTCATTCCTATCCCGGCGGAGCGGATATACAATCTCGGCCACCGGACCAAAATGGTCATTCTTATCCCCAAAGAGTTTCTCTCAAAGAACCGACCGCAGAACTCGCTCATCAAGGTTCGAGGCACTAAAAACGCCATCATCTGCAGGGTCAGAGCCGGAACTACGGCCGGCTTGATTCCCGTTCGGGATACGTAGGTAGCCTATCACTGAGTTGACCACTCGATCACTTGATCATCCTGTCAAATATGGAGCCTTACTCTTATCGACGACCCCGCTTCCTTCGAAAGCACCGTCGCCGAGGGGCTACTGTAAGTGCTCCAATTTTAGTTGTTAGTATTTTCGTTAGAAAATTAACGAAAGTTTTAACATTTCTAAAATTTCTAACAATTCCTAACATTTCTAACCAAGCAAGGGTAGATTAGGGATTGCCATTTTAAGATAAACCAAGGAAAAAAATCAAAAAAGCAAAAAAAATGGTCAAAAACCAAAAATAGAATTTCTTGGAACAAAAAGCTGTTGCCTAATTTGAATTTTAAAAAAAAATATTCCTTGTGTCCAAAGCCTGGAGCTGCATTTAATGAACAGTGCACGCTTCCCTTCTCATCCGCGCGGATATCTTTGGCACTTTCAGAGGGCTATAAATTGAGGCCTTCAGTCACAGAAATGAGAAGCAACAACACATTTTCACAACTGCACCTTGGCGAAAATAGGGAGAAAACAGTGAGAATTCTCTAGAATTGTCACATTTTTCTCTTAATTATTTTCCCAAATCCCACTCACTCTCAAATTCAAACACTCACATATTCAAGCCTCATACACAAACACAAGGAAGATAGGTATAACCTCCCTCTCCTTACCCTAAATCTCTCTCATCCATGCATGCATTTTCAAATTTCAAAATGTAGTTTGTTCATCTTCTTGCCCTAGATCCAAGAAGATCACCATGGAAGTTCATCTCCATGGTTGATCTTCTACAAGGATCAACATTCTCTTCAAAAGTGTTCTTACTTACTTGCAAACATGTTTTTAAAACCCTAAAAACCATTTTCATACATCAAATCTTCATTTTCAAAGGATAAAATTCCCCCCTTCCCAAGCAAATGAAGTGCTTAGTCCTAACGTACCCCAAGGATGGTTTGATATAGTTGATTCACCACTAAAATGTCAAGTGATCACTAATCAAAACCTAGGGAAATGGGGACAAGCATGGATGCAAAACCCCCCTTAAAATCATGTTTTTCTTCTTAAGAAAGTTGCTGTCCAGTAGCAATTTTCTAAGACCTCTGTCCATGGTCTAATTTTTTGGACACATATAAACTTGGAATTTGGTGTTGACTACAAAACACTTTTTGTAGCCAACATTCAGATATTTCCATATATATTTTTACTTTATTTTTTTCGTGAGTAAAACTCCCCTTTTCAAATTTTATTTTAAAAGTCAGTACCTCAGTCTCTGGAAGTCCAGATTTCATATCTGAGATTTCCAGAAGGTTTTGGTCCCTCAAATCATCTCCAAAATGGAAAATTCTTTCACATAAATCTTATTTAAGGTGTCTGGAACAACTTTCATTCTATGAGTTTCCTCATATTATGAAGTTTTAAAGCCCTTAAATCCTTTTCAAAGTCAAGTGTCCACTGCCTTTTTCATTCTGGCAGAAATGTTTTTCAACTTCAAAAAATCCTTTGAGTCTCAAAACTCAACCCAAAAATCATACCAAAAATCATGGGATCTGTCCAAAGTCTAATAAATAATTTCCAATTTTTACTTTTCTCAGTTTCAATTTATTTTGGCCAAAGTAACACACACACACACACACACAAATGGTTTTTATGCTTGGAAGACTCGTTTTACGAGGCATTCCGGGTGAACACTAACGTTCTTCCCGGCGTGTAACGTGACCTCCGAACCCAAATCTCTCATTTTGGGAATTTTTCAAAGTTTTGGCCCTTAAAACAAAAATGGCGTGGCGACTCCGTTTTCCGGTTTTTATTTGGTTTTCAAAGAAACGAAAAATCGAATTTTTTCCGCGAATTGGAATTCAACATCGTTACAAGATGGTGACGTTCAAGTCAAACCTGAATCTGAATGGACTATTGAAGGAAATAATCTTGCTAGTTTCAATGAAAAGGCACTAAATGCCATCCATCTATGAATGGGTTGACATGCATATGTTCAAGCTCATTCAAAACAGTCCCACTGCAAAAGATGCTTGGGATACCTTACAAATATTTTGTGAAGGTGATGGTAGTGTCTGAGAAATAAAGCTTAGAGGTCTCACTAGTAAATTTGAAAGATTAAAAATGGGTGAAAACGAAGATATTACTTCTTATTTTGAAAAGTTGATTGATATTTCAAATGCTTGTCAAGTATTAGGGAAACATTTTACAAATAAACAACTTGTTTCAAAAGCTATTCGTACTCTTTCCGAACGTTTTAATATTAAAGTTTCAGCTATTGAAGAGGCCCATAATCTTTCAACTATGGACATTAACTCCTTAATGAGCATTTTGAAAATTTTTGAGATGAATCTCAATGAACAAACCGAGGCTTCTAAAGGCAAAAATATTGCCTTAAAAGTCGAATCTTCGGACACATGTGTGGATGATGAAGATGAAGCCTTCGAGGAGTTAGATGAAAATACTAGTGTAGCTTTACTTACAAAGAAATATAATTTCATGATTAGAAAATTTAACAGTGTGCAGGTAAAGATTCAGTCCGATCCTAAATACATTGAATATATTCAATGTCATGCTTGTTCCGGTTGGGGCCACTATGCCAATGAGTGTGCTAGATATCAGTCTGCTCCTAAAATTGGTCACCTAAATGCTGTCAAGAAAATCATTAAGTATGTGTCCGGGACTAGTGAATTAGGAATCTGGTTCACCAAAGACACTAATACCAACTTGGTTGATTTTAGTGACTCTGATTGGGCAGGGGATATAGATGACAGAAAGAGCACTAGTGGGGGTTGTTTTTTCTTGGGTAATAATCTTGTGTCATGGTACAGTCGCAAGCAAAATTGTGTCTCTCTCTCGACTGCTGAATCTGAGTATGTAGCAGCCGGGAGTTGTTGTTCACAATTGATATGGTTGAAACATATGCTTGACGACTATGGTCTTGATAGTAATATCTTGACCATGTATTGTGACAATTTGAGTGCTATAAACATTTCCAAAAACCCTGTACAACACTCACGCACTAAACATATAGATATCCGCCATCACTTTTTGAGAGATTTAGTAGAAAAGGACTTGATCCAAATAGAGCATATTGATACTAAACATCAACTTGCTGATATTTTGATCAAAGCCCTAGACCATGAGAGATTTTCAAGTTTGAAAAAATCTCTTGGTTTATGTTTTCTATAAATCTGCTGTTACAAGTGTTGCCGTCTGTGTTGCCAACACTGACAAGCAACACTGTGTATTTGTTGTATATTTTTATTATTTAAAAAAATAAAAATTAGTGGTTTAATCCCAAATGGGGGGCATTTACTGACCTCTTTGTTCTAGTATGTGTATATACTTAAGGTTAACATTTTTTATAAAATATCCCTTTGTGCTTAAAGTGACAAAGTCACTCATGTTGTTGATATTTGAAAAGGCAAAGCTTGTTAAAATACTCTCAAAGTAACTCGGGGCACGACGTTCGCTACGACGATGTTTCCTTGCCAAAACGGGAGTATAATGTAGTTGTTTTATACTAAGTATTAGGGACATGGAGCTCGCTACTACAGTGTACCCTACTTGAAAGGTATGAAACTTACTACATATAGCTTTACACTTTAATTAAAAAACTCGGGGCACGGAGCTCACTACTACGATGCTTCCTTGTAAATAAAGAATGTGTAAAGTTTGCTTAAAATTGCCTAAGGAATGATAAGTTATATGTGTTGAAAAAATATCAAGGGGATTTTTATTCAAAATGTTGCCTTGTGTGTCACGCAACATTGCTAGTAACACATTAGTAGATGCTACATTAATTTTTTTATTACTTATTTTTGTTTTTGTTAATTAAATTTTGAATTTTCAAAAGTCTATTTCCTTATATTTAGAGTTTGTGAAATTTAAAAGGTTTTTAGCAAAAATATTCAATTTTTGTCTAACTAATTATAATTTAGAAATATCTATTTTTTAAAATTCATTGTTCGAATTTTGAAAAACACAATTTTATGGATATTGCTAAAATGATTTTTAGTTATTATATATTAAAAATGAAAAAAATCAGTTTTTTTTCAAAATGACGGATAACTGTGTTAAGTTTGTTAGGGATAAAAGGGATTTAATTTGGTTTGAACTTGTCAAATCAAATTAAAACCCTCACTATTCATCAATTTAAAATCCCTCCTTCCTTAAACCCTTCTCTCTCTCTCTCTCTCTCCCCTGTTCTTCATCTTCTTCCTTCAAAATTCCATGGCAAGTCCCTCAAAATCTTCACAATCTTCATCCCCCATGAAAATCTCACCGTTAGCCCCCTCTAGTGTCGCCTCAAATGTCACCGTGCCAATGGAGACATCTCCGGCAACATTTTCAGCCACACCCTCAACCTCACCAATCTTGGACATTATTGTGTACAACCCTCCTCAAATCCTCATTCCTATGAGTCTTCCTGAGGCTACCCCCTCCATCGAACTCACTTTCGCTCCCCAAAAGAAAACAAAGAAAAGAAAAGTGGTTGATTCCACTTCGACATTCAGGGGTGGAGTTCGATGTCAATCAGAGAGGTTCAAGACATTGTTCAGGTCCAAAATCCCTTCTAATACTGTTGATGATCCAGCCAATGTGGAGGATAGCTCAAGCTCCTCGCTCAACATTTCGTCCGAGGAAGGATCGGACCCAATCTTTAAGGAAACTAAGGAGCCCTCATCGACGTCTGATGAGGATGAGGAAGCATGGATGGAGGATGAATAAACGCTAGCTCAAGCCCAGTTTCGAATTGCCAAGAGACAGAAAGTTCAGACCAGTGTTGCCCCAAGTGTTGCCAATCCAATGGCAACACCTGAGACAACACCTGTTGCCAAGTCCAAAGCCCAGTCAAGTTCACCTTCATATTCTCCCATCTCCTGACCAGAGGTAACCACTCCTACTCCCTCCCAAGATTCAAAATCTGATTACGAGTCTTTTGGGTACTATGAACGCCCATTCCTTTCCGAAGAGTTTTATAGTGAATCCAACTTAGATAAGTGGATTCAAGACTCTGATAAAAAGATTTTGAATGAAATGAACATGTTTGTGACTCAGTTCAAGGAGTTAGGAGTGTACTAATTTTTGGAGGACATAAAGTTTTTGCCTGCGGTTTCTAAAGTTTCATCTTATGTCGAAAGTGTGGTTAGGAATTTCTTTGCTCATCTTAGGGAGGATATTGATGATAGGAACACCCCTCATTATGGAAAGATTTTTGTTAGGGGCAAAATATATGATTTTAATCCTTTAATCATCAACAAAACCTTCAGCCTCCCTAGTATTGATGATGAGAGCTTAGATGTTGAGCCTAACACACTTGCTAACTTTCTGACTGGAGGGAGAATATCAGTTTGGAGTGACCACTTTAAATCTACCCACCTTACTTCTCTGTTTAGTGTGCTTCACAAAATTTGTATAACAAATTGGCTACCGACGGCCAATGAAAACACGGTGACATTTGAGCAAGCCACTTTGTTGTGCAAATTAGGTAAGAAACAGAGAGTCAACTTTGGAAGGTTGGTATTTGTTCACCTAGCTGCATGGGCCAAGAAGAGAAAAACCTCCTCCTTCATTTTTCCTTCCATCATTTACAATGTCCTTTTGTACCAAAATTTCAAACCTTGTAATGCGGATAATACCTCTGAAAAGCCTGTCTATTATAGAATTAGCAAACATTTTACAGAAAGTGATAGGCACAGAGATTTGCCATGGGTTTTGGTTTCAGTTGCTCCTTCATTGGCTGCCCCTGCTTCAAGTGTCGGCCAAAGTGTTGCCCCTGAAATTAGCAACACTTCAGGCAACACTGCACCTGTGATGATCGATGCTGCTATGGTTCTTAATTTTTTCAATAGTCAGGTAAAGCACATCGACTCGTTGATACATGGGTGGCTGGACAAGCGTACATATATGATGAAAATGGTGGAATTGATTTCTTCCAAAATAGGGGGAGATCAATCAAGGCCAAGGCGTGATGATGGAGCAGATGGAGCTGGACCAAGTGGCACAGCTGAGGGAGGTGAAGAAGGAGCTGAAAATGCAGAAGGTTGAAGGTGGTTCGAATGGTTACTTGATTTGGTGGTTTGGTAACAAAAATAATTTTATTTGTTTTTATTTGGTTTGTGATGTTTAAACAATTTTAATTTCTGTTTTTTTTCTTTGTTTCGACTGGAATTTTCTTCAAACTTTGGTGGATGGTTTTTGCTAAATGCTTGGATGGTTGTTTTAAGATTTTAATAATTATTTTGGTTAGTTATTAATTTCGTGATTAAGGGGGAGATAAATTCGAAATTATGTGACTTTATTTGCCTGAAGATTGATGTTGCCACTATTTGGAGTGTGATACTTTGATTGAAAAATATTTTAAACATTGCCTGTAGGTTGACGTTGTCACTAATGATCAC
This sequence comes from Adenophora triphylla var. japonica, assembly GCA_022495995.1. Classification (NCBI taxonomy): domain Eukaryota; kingdom Viridiplantae; phylum Streptophyta; class Magnoliopsida; order Asterales; family Campanulaceae; genus Adenophora; species Adenophora triphylla. Next base: position 51,557 of record JAFEMH010003889.1, on the reverse strand, counting down.
GTGGCATTTTTGTATTTTTTTTTTAGTATGACTAACTGTTTTGTAAAGATCATCACATTGGTATTTTGTGAAGAAATCAGTAACTAAGGGAGAGATTGTTAATGTTAGATCATGTGTTACCATGAATGTTGTCCCAAGTGTTGCAAACTAGTGTTGCCACTGGTGTTGCCACAAGTGTTGCCATTTGGATTCGACAACACTGAAATAGTCACTGTATTTTTCACAAATAATAATGTGTAAATTAATGTTTTAATATCAGTTGTTAGTCTGCTTGAAATGAGCTTGAATAGGTCAACAGAAACTGCCCAGGCATGATTCACGAAGAAGAGAAGGAAATTAACATATAAATATGTGTTTATATGATTAATTAATGACCAAGAAAAAAGAGATATTATTTAGCTATTCAGGAGGAGATCAAGTCAGAGTACAAGGCATCTACAGCTGAGAGGTACAAGCAAGAGAAGCCAAAGAAGACTAAGTCTCCTACAAATGAGGCGAGAAGGCTAAAATGGAGGAAACACCTTCAAGCTTGTTATCTGATCATTTTTGAGTAGGCTCCAAGTCTTGGAGGCCTATAAATAGTGCAGTAGATCTTCATTGAAGATCATCCAATTCAGAAAACGCAAATCTGCACAAGAAATAGAATTCTGCTCTTCAGTGTTGCCATTATCTGTCAAGCAACACTCTGTCCGACACTCGAGAGTTTCATATAGATTTTTATATTTTTGTGAGGTTTTGAGTGTTCTTTTTCAGAGAGAGTTCTTTATATATTATTCCTTGAGTTAATCATTAAGGGAACTTCTTTGACCTTGTATTAAATTCATATTATTAATAGAAAGGTCTTGCCCTCCTGGCATCCATCAAGTTATATATTTATATAACTTGATAAAAATTATATTCTTGTGTATTGTTTTTATTCTTCCGCTGCAAATTAGATTTATTTCTATTTATTTGTGTTTTTCTAGAATTGTTAGTGTTGCTAACACTAAGGACAACACTTGTGAGTTTCGTCTCACTTTGTGAGTTTCGCCTCACTTGTTCTAAGCCATAAACAATTTCATAAATATTTTATTTAATTGATCAAATTTGAAGCTTCTTAGATTAAAAATATTACCAAAAGAATAGATCTGTACAATGCTTTGATAATAAACTTTTTCAATAATTCGATTCAACATTAATTGTAAATGTGTTTAGTACAAAGTAATAATTTTTTTGAAACCATAAATTAATTGTTTTAATCCTAAACTGTTTTAAATGCAAGGGTATCAATCATTAATTGTGTTGAATGTTTAAATTAAATGATTTTAATTTGTGTTCATAAATGCTCTAACATGCTCATAAAATTAGTTAAATAATACTGTTGTATTTATTTAACATTGATTGAGTTGTTGATATAATGTATTTAGACAATATTCTAGTTATGAAAGAGTTTTGGAGGGAAATGTTGCTTACTGAAGTGTCCAATGCACTTGAGTCATTATATATATATGTGTGTGTGTGTGCGTGTTTAAAATTAGATATGAATTGGGTCTTTAATATAGGGGTTGAAGTTGAGGGTACATTAGTCATTTTCATTGTTGGCATTTTGTAATAATTGTCGTTGCGGGGGTATCGAGTAATGTTGCGAGTGTAAATAACAAATTTCTTTTTATTTTCCAATTTGGGAATAATTACTGTTACTTTAACCCCTTCACATTATTAAAAAAAATATTGATGTGATGAAGTATATTTTTCTACCTAAAACTTTAATATCAGCAACCATTATTGCTTATTGCCATCACAACAATTTCTAATGTCAATGTGCCATTAAGGGAGAACTAGTTCAACACACTTGTATTAATTGTACGGATATAAAACTATTTTAACAAATTTAAAATTTAAATAATATATCAATGTAAAAAATTATAGATGAAAGATAAAAATAATACTCCCTCCGCCCACATGAGTTTACAATAAATATTTACAAAAACACACACATATATATATACATTATAATTTACAAGAACTACTATAATTAATGAATTAAACAATTAATCATTAGTTACGAATTTAATGTTTTTGTAAAAATATTACAATTGTTTTTAAATAATTGACTACGTATTTATGCTAGCTCAAGTGAATTGCATACATTAGAAATATTGGGAGGCACAATAAGTGAGCCCAACATCTGCTGAGGCCATAAACAACATATTCAACGTCCCTCTCTTTCGCTCTCTCGCTTTCGCGTATATTCTGAAGTTTTTGTCCCCCGTTTTATCTTTCCCTCTCTCCCATAAATCTCACTGCATAAATCATTAATCTCAAATAATATACACTTGTTTTCAGTAGTATTATAAAACCCTTTAAATAGCAGTAAATGAAGGAATTAATGTCTGTTAACATTCGTTGATTTTCAAAGAAAATCCTTTTCGTGAAATTTCAGCTTAGGTTATTGAAATCAATCAATAACAATTTCTATTTCATTTCGAACCTTCAATTTGGGTACTTTCAGAATCATTTACTTTTCTTTTTTTTAATTAATTGTTAATTATTTGGAAATTTGTAAGATTATTTCATGTTATCTATGTTTGATTTTAAGAAATTAACTCTTAAATTGTAGTTGAACGTTTACTTCGAGATCCAAATTGGGGTAATTTTTTATTTCTCCCAAAATTTTGTCTAGCCTAGTGTATATATCAATTTTTACAATTTTAGGTTACAATTTTTATGCTATTTTTCTGTCTTAGATTATTCGATTGTTATTTCATGATATTTATAATCAATTTATGAATAATTAAGTAATTTATTGTATTCCAACAAATATTTTAAAATCCAAATTTGGAAAATTACTATTTTCACAAAAAAAATTGTAAACTTTCATATATTTAATCATCTATGTGAATATTTTATTTAATTGATCAAATTTGAAGCTTCCCAACATTGAAAAAGTTGCAATGTGGTTTCTAACATTGACACTTCGTTGCTAATTGGTGTAAAAATTAACGAAATGTTAGTTTTCTTACAAAATCCAAGTCATGCACCATGCACTTAAATTTTTAAGAGTTATAATGATCATTTCATATTTATTTCAACCATAACACCACCGACCACTACCACTATTAGCACCATAGTCACCACAACTCACTATTTTACATATTTTTTTTAATTAATTTATATTTTTGGATCATTTTTTTTTCATTAAACAAGTGTTATAAAGCTACATCATTTTGAGTCAAAAAATTAACAATTTGTTAATTTTTTATAACAATTTGCAACAAAATGTCAATGTTAGGAATCTACTTGCAACTTTTTCAATGTTGGGAACCAAATTGCAAAACTGATACAAATAGCCTAATTGTAATTTGCCTTCATTCTGGTTATGAAAGAGTTTTGGAGGAAACGTTGCTTGATGAAAAATGCACTTGAGACATTATATATATATAGGATGAAAAATAGACTGGAAAAATAATGAGGTCAGTAACTAAAATCAAAAATAAATATTAACTCGTTTCCGTGACTAAAACTTAAAAAGATTAATAAATAGTTCATTTCACATAAAACTACTCAGAGCCAAAATATTTGATTTACAATCAGCCCCCATTGGGAAAAAGGGATGGATAAGAAAACAAGGGTTACAAATATTTAATTTACATATTTCTTTTCCTGAGATCATTAACATAAAAGGAATTCAATCATCATCAACAAGCTCCAAAACTAAACCGAAGCCCTAGATTTCTAGCAAAAATACCTCCCTACATTTCCTCGACCTCGATTGAAAACCCACATCGGCATCTCTTTGTCCATGTGGAACTATCGAAGTCAAAACTTTGATCGACCATCAAAAATACATGTTCATGTTCCTCGTTCTCTTCATATAACTGCAGTATATCATCAGCTTTGCTACCAGATGCATTTGGTTCTTGACATTCTGGATTTTGTCTCTCCGCCCCATTAATTTGGTCATGGGTTTTGTCAATTGTTGTTTGAATGTCATTTGATGTTTGTGCAGACAAAGCTCCATCCCCATACCGGTTCTTTAACCTTTGTCGTGTAACAATAGATGAAAGAAGTTGATACCACCTTAAAATAGCTTGTGCTTCGTCCTTTCTTCTTTTTTCCTTTAGCCTTCTCTCTTCCTCTTCTCCATATGCCTAAAATAATCAACGGTCGAGAAACATATTGTACTGTCAGTAGTAATAATGGATAAAGAATTATAACTTCTCATGGGATATTAGGGGAGTGAAATGAATGGGGTAGTTTAGATACCCAGCTTGACTTGACTTCAAGTTTGACAGTTTCTGCTAGATTGATTATCTGACCTTAGCTGACTAACTCGCAGGCTCTAACAAACTCAACACCACTCAACTGCCAGGCTACTGACTGGTATACATTCAGAAAATGTTATCTTCTTTCGCCCTTTTTTTTTGGGTTTTGCATGAGGACATAAAAGCATGGAATTCTCGTGATATATGAACAATTCATATTCCAAAAGGTAAAACATAAAATAAAATAGGACTGAAAATTCCATCAACCTCAACTCCAGATCGAGTTTAGACTCGTGAGACACAAATATTTAACTCATGCGAGGGTGGATAAGTGGTTTTGGTAAACCGGCTCAGACTTGAACAACTTCTATAAAAAGTTCAATTCAAATATTTAACTCATGGCTTTAGTGAAAATATTTTAGTACCCAAGGCCAAATTTTCTAACCATATGGGATGAACTACTCTCAGTAGAAACTACCAAGTATTTATATGGAGACACATGCAGCAGAACTGAGAGCAGATTTACCTCTAGAATTGCATCCTTAAACTCAGCGCACACAACAATTCTGTTATACACAGGATAGGAGCAACCGTTTCGGAATTCAAATCCAACCATTGCAAAGGCATAATCAATTTTCAGCCTCTTCGCAATAGTAAACACCCTCGGCAAGCCCAGATGCACAGTTCCTGGGGGAAGGCACTTCTCAGACCACACATCTACTTGACCACGCTCATTCTACAAAATATGATCCATCATTATCTAATAGAGAGAGAGAGAGAGAGAGAGAGAGAGAGAGAGAGAGAGAGAAAACAGAGAGAACCGATGCTTAAGCACATGGATCATGCTTTCATTCGATAAAAATTCTCAGATGGCATCCTCAGCATGTTCATTGCGTACAAGTAGCATATACAATCAGAGCACTAATATCCTAATAAAGAATAGTAACTAATTTCTTGGAAATGAAATTTGAAAAATTCCATTGATTATTAAATAATATTCTTTTTTAAGGATAGTGCTTCACTTGCTTGTACATTGGTAAAATTGCACTAATATTATTGCCTTAGAAATACGACTATTCTTTTTTTTAGCAAACCACAATTGAAATTGTGACTATCTGTTGGGACAGATGGGGTAACATTTTCTACAATATAGTTATCGAATGGTCTCATTCCAACCATCAGACTCATCGAAATATAGATTACAACTTGGTCAGTCTCGAAGGTCATTACTTGTTGTTTCAACGCTCATTACGCTTTGAGATGATAGCGCATAATTGGGAGTTCCTCATTCACTTGTAAGAAGTAACAAAGAAAAAAAAATATGTGCAAAACTCAAAAGAGAATGAAACGATGCTTGTTCAAAAGGATACAAATTCAAGTGCTGGATAGACGTTTGAAATGTATTTTCTGTGAAAGGATCCAAGAATTCTTTTATATTGAAGATACCCAATTATGTAGGTTAACAATAACGGAATTTATTTATGAGGGATGAGGAGAGTTAACGATAGTACGATTAAATTAAATACTTCCTTCGCCCCATAATAATGTCACACTTCCCATTTTGGTTTGTCCCAAAATAAATGTCGCATTTCTAAATTAGGAAAAATTCTTAGTGAAATTTTACCATTGTACATGCAATGTACAAATAAGTCAAGCACATTCCTTAAAAAGGTTGACAAGTCAAATGCGACATTTATTATTGACGGGCGGTGATCATTTCTTAAAAGCAGACTAACCTATTGGAAAATAGAACATGAAAGATACTATAGTCCTACCACCATACTTATTCCATAAAATACAGCCGAGTAAAAACGTCTTAAAAAGAAAGTAAATTAAGTAGTCCAAAGGTTCCAAAGTGTTGGAATGGGAGCCACTGGCCACCAGCAACAAGCCCTTAAGAAATTTTGGGCATAATGACAACTCATTTCATGTTAGTTAGGAACAAAGAGAGTACGTTGGGTGCCAGTTGGATTGCTAAGGAAATAAAAAACATGCATACGTACCAAACCAAATAAGATTACAAAACAAGAAGCTCAGATATATCCACTTGGCAACATATAATGAATGTGTCTATTCACTCTATAGCTGTGCAGCACAAAATTAAGGGTGGGGGGAGAAGGTTACCTTGGGCACAATGCCATTTACAGCATGTGGTAGACATAAGGGTTCTGTTTGCCACTTTCCATAGAGAGTAATAGTGCCTTCAGGCCCTTCACAATCTCTATCTTCGCAGTCATCAGCTTCAGAAACTAGGGATTTGTTAAGCTTTTGCGAACGTTTCAACTCCTGCATTTAAGAAATTATAACTAGTTAACTGCACATAAAAAGCTTTTTTTCTGCAACAAGTTCTTAACTTTTTTTTTTTAGAAAAAGCACAACACAGGAATAGTCAGAACTCCATAAGTTGAGTCAAACCTTCACTGGTAACTCGTTGCCTTTTATTTGTAGCCCTTCCCGCAGCCATCTCTCTTTAGTATGTAATTCTTGGACACATGTCCGTGGGTAAACTGGATGGCCAGAGCAAAATGCCAATACTGGACCCTTTGGGTGAAGTATCTGATACTTAGTAAGCCATCTTTCAAGAGCATACAAATGATGGCTTCTATACGCCTACATGTAAAAGAGAAATGAGAAAATGCATATACTTTACACTATACCATATTTTTTATTAAGACTAGTAACCGTAACACACAATATGTGTGTTCTTTAATTCTGAATGATAATATGTTATATCAGGTAGTAATATTCTAAAAAATGGTGAAGTAGCGGGTACCTATTTTGATCTTTAGTATTATAATTGTGGCTTAAGATTAGGGGTAAACTTGGAACGATAGGAAAGTGTGACAGACCTTCACCAATTTTGACCTCCCCCACCCTTTATTTAGTAGAGATGACCATGTATGTCACCATACCTGTTGATTGGTTGGTAGAGGCTCTGTCAATGTCTTAGTTTCCAACTCCATATCCTCGAGAGATGTCCTGGTAGCAACAAACGAACTCCTCAACAAAGAAACGGCATCATTCTTCTTGTCATTCCCCTCCGTCGCTTTAAGATCTGGTGAACAACCCAAAGTTGATGGGTCAAGTAATTTACATGCTTCTACGTTCTCGAGCTTGTTTAAAGCTTCCTTTCTCAAATGGACTACACCTCCCGTTGCCCCTGACTCCAAGTCTTTCAATGGTGCCAAAACCGCCCGCATCCCACCAACTTGGATTAACTCGTTGTGATGCTATTTTGTACCACTTTGCACAATACCTGAAATTTCAATCCACTCATTATCCTGAACGACAAACCTCACATGTGAGTAATTACTAGCACTAGCACCCAAGTCGCAGAAAAATATTTTTTAAAATGTAGTGTCTCATTAACTGCCACATCAGTGAATTTATATAAAACAGCATTAAAAAAATCATGCCACAATTTTATCAATAATGATAGATGCATCAAATACAAAGTATTCATGATTCATCCAACTTCCTAAAGGTATGCCGCATGCACTTAAGATTTGGTAACATGAACATGGCGTAGATAATGCAAGAATGACCAATCCACATACCAAAAGCTTTCAGGCTTGCAAGTCATGAAACTGAATCATACATTGTATTTTTGTACCTTTAATATTTCCATCATTTTCGATGGAGCCAAAGACTCACTATTTTTTGGCTTGGGAACATGATGGAATAAAGAAAAATGGCTCACTATACTGTTTGCGCTTCTTTATTACGTAGCAACAATTTTTGATGCAATTTTCATCGTGGGTCATCCGGGAACAACCTCTTTGGGTTTTAATACAGGGGCAAGGTTACGTACATCCGACCCCCTTTGCCCCACCGTAGGTGGGAGCCTTTGCGGCACTGGGGTAATGTTGTTGTCGTTGTTAAGAGTGAGAATAAACTTCATTATACATTTACCAATTGCAGGATGAAAGGTGCCAGTGTAGGAAAACATTTGATGATTGATATATGCATGTCTCCAATCTAAAATACTCCAAACCAGATAAATAAACTATTCAGCAACCACAAAATAGTTTTTGTGAGCTTGCACCTAGAGCTAGAACTCAAAGTTAAGCATTCCTTTCTCCATGCAGGCGAGAAATATAAGATAACTAGAACTCCCTTTGTCTCAAGATAAATGTCTAGTTTCTTAAAAAAAATGTACCTATATGTTTTTTAACCAAAAAAATATATTACATTTCATTATATACTTGCAAAACTAAAAGGTTAATAAAAGGATAGCAAGAATATTTCTACATCTTTGCCATTAAAGTTCATAAAAGTAAACATATTCAAGGTGCCCCTTAAATGAAAAATAGACATTCATTTTGGGACGTATGGAGCATAATTTAATGTGTGTTGTTAGAGAACAAGGGGTTTAGGTAAATAACGTTATTATGAAAGAGCACATTGTAATTTTTATTCTCATGTTAGCATATACTATACCCTAGCCTACCGGTTCAGGGTGACAGCCTCTCAAATCTCTTCTCTTTCTCCCTAATCTACGTACATGGCATCAGAGCTCTGGCTTGGCAAGGTTTCAGGTTCGAGTCATCCTGCTTGCATTTGTTACCCCCAAGTATATGAATGCACCCAATTTGGTCTGTGATGCCCTAGTGTGGCATGTTTTTAACTCTCCACTTGTAGACAGGTCACATGTGAGGGGAGTATTAAAGCTTGATATACATAGTTGGTTCTCTCTCTAACAGCTTAAGGTTTGGATAAATTGGTAACGTAAGACCTATTCCACGGACTCACAAGAAAGAATCATCTTACAGAGAGTATGGCAGTATGGAAAATCAGCTGTAAGGCGATGAACATTCCCTCGAACATCACCTGCAAAACCCACCCTAAAGAAAAATAATAATAACAAAAAATAAGAAAATAGCATGTGATCAAGTAGCTATATGCTTTTTCCAAAATGTTTTGGGGTCGGCTAACATGAAACGTCGTATGAAATACAACTTGCTAACGCAAACAAAAATCAAGTACAGTGGCTTCACGGTGTGCCACATGATCAAACAATGGGTCGTATTCTGATGACAAATATTTGGATTGCCAGGACAAATTCATATGTCAACATCTAGACATGTATGGTCACTAGGTAATTCTCATGGACGAGCACCTAGAGCCTGAACTCCATAATTTCTATTTTTAAAATATAGAAAATGTAATATCCGAAGATATACAATGAAGACAGGCTAAAAATGATATATAAAATGATGAGGCAGACTGTATAATAAAAGAACGTCATTCTAAGATGTTAACATCCATAGTTCTCGAGCCTTAAAGCAAGAATAGACAACCATACATCAGGATAAAAAAATACAAAGTTTAAAGGGATCAGACCTGCGGGTCACATCTTTGGCCCCAAGTCCAGCAAAAGCAACTGCATATCTCAGAGACGTTTTGCATGCTGCTGCTGCTGCTGCTGCTTCTACTTTCTGCTCTTCATCAATAATTGCGGTGACAGTGTCAACATGCACCCATTTACCTGTTAGATTCTCTCCACTACAGTAGACTTCTGCCCAGAACGAAGGAGGTCCTATCTTTCTTGATCCAACTGCAGTAGAGATTCCTTGGGACGAAGATGAAGAGTTTTCACTTTCAAGTATCTTAAGCTTTTTAAAAGGAGATAACTTAGATGAACTGCGTTTCAAATCTTTGACATCTGAGTCAACATGGGACTCAGAAGTACCAACTCCGGTTGCAGAAAGAGCCATTTGTAATTGCATCTATTCACATGTGTGCACAAGGTATTGTTGAATCAAGAAAATCTTCTTCACTGGTCTGTTTGAAAATGTATCCAAAAGCTCTCATCTCAAAGTTCAGCCTTTTCAATTCTGCATAGATTTCTTGTGACTGAGGGTGAGATAAATCACCTACTGAAAAAATATGAACTCTTTTTTTTACCTCAAGCCAACTCCATCCTGCAGTTTTCCTTGCTCCTTTCTGTTTCATCATTTTTATCATTTCAGGCACTTCATCCCATAGACCAGCCCCAGCATATATACCTGATAGCGTTAGGTAAGGAACAACACTATCTGGTTCCAGCTTAAATAGCTTATATGCTGCCAGCCTTCCAAGTTCAACTTCACCATGCACTTTACAAGAACCCAAGAAAGAACTCCACATTACAGAATTAGGATTGAAGGGCATCCTCTCCATCACCTCCTTTGCCTTTCTAAGTTTCCCATTCCTTGCATAGAGATCTACCAGGCAAGCATATTGATCAATTTGTGGGACCAGATTATAGACGCTACTCATTTTTTCAAAATATTCAACTCCTCTATCAAGCAACCCCGAATGGTTACATGCAGTTAAAACAGCTGTAAAACATATATGATCCGGAACGAATCTTTCTTCAGTCATCAAATGCTCAAATAGATCCAACCCATCTGAACCTCTTCCACTTTGAGCATAACCCATGATCATCGTAGTCCACAGGATGCTATTTTTCTCGTCTGTTTGATCAAATACACGACGGGCTTCAGTAATGTTTCCGCATTTAGAGTACATGTCAATCAATGCACTGACTACAAACATGTTGCACTCTGAACCCATTTTAGATGCCAGAGCATGCACCTGTCTTCCTTGTTGTAGGGCTGTTAAACTCCCACAAGCATTAAAAATGCTGGTTAAAGTATACTCACTTGGACTCACATTCAAATTACGCATTTTAACAAATAATATCAGTGCCTCTTCACCAAGGAGGTTCTGGGAGCAACCGGAAATCATTGAATTCAGGAGAACAGTGTCTCTCATTTTACTTTCTCTAAATAGAAAAACAGCCTGATCCATTCTTCCACATTTTGAATAACAATCAATCAGAGAGCTGACTATGAAAGTGTTGCAATTATACCCGAGTTTAATAACATGAGCATGAAGCAACACAACACATTCAAATGTGAATTCTAGCTCTTTACACCCACTAATTGCACTAACATAGGTAAAACAATTGGGTCTACATCCAGTCCTCAACATTTCTTTAAATAAACAAATGGTTTCCCCTCCATACCCATTCTGCGAAAATCCACATATGATTGAGGTCCATGACACAAGGTCACGACATATCATCCCATCAAACACCCTCCTTGCATCAAAAAGTTCCCCACACTTGGCATAAAAATTAACAAGTGAACTGTTGATAAACAAATTCTCCCCCAGATTAGACTTAAGCACTTCAGCGTGAAATTTTCTACCCAATTGCAAATTTCGCTCATTGGCACAAAAATTAAAGGCACTGCAAAGAGCATACTTTCTGGGTTTTGTTCCTTGGCCATTTTCAATTGTGAAAGGCACAACCCTAAAAGTTCTTTGATGTTGCAAATTGTGTGCAACACCAGTGATCGTCTTACTAGTTCCCGAATAAGATGAATCGGAAAGCTTAAATTCTTCCTTGTCAGGAATTTCATCGAAAAGTTGGTGTGGGGAACATGAAAATAACTTGCGACACCGAAATAAGAATTTGTAAGTAACGAGATTATGGGATCTACAAGGATTCCTGATCATCATTTATTGATCATTATTATATCAAATGTATATGTAGTATTTTCTTTTTAATGCTTAATTAAAAAAAAAAACCACATCCAGCAGAATGAAGAAGAAAGAGGGTACAAACTAACAAACTGAAAATGAAGTCCGAATCTGCAGCAGCAGCGAACCAGGCATCCGCCATGGTCAGAATCATGACTGAGAATTCGCATAGCCAAATGAGAAAAATGTCAATTTCAGAGCCCAGCAGAGGAGAGGAGGGGATGAGCAACGGCGTAGAGAATCTTTCTAGTGAGTTGGGAGGCGAAGTGGTGGGCGGAATGCACAAACGGGGAGGGCGCCTGTAGAGGGGGAGGTAAGGAGAAGGGGCGGTGTGGTGCCGAATTGGGGTGGGGGAAGGAGGCAGTGATGCAAGGGGCGGGGGAGAGGAGCCAGGCAGTATGGGAAGGGCGGTCGAATCACACCGTCGATTCGTCGAAGGGATATGGGCATCAGGGTTTAGGTTAGTTTTTTTTTTTTTAGAATTGTAATTCACTCTCGACATTATTAAATGGCAAAACTGTATTTTAGGCGGCAAATTCTAAATACAGGGAGTGTTAAATACAGGGATTAAGGGAAATTACTCATTTGCCCCTTTATATACCAATTGATTTCACTCCCCTCGTTTTCACTCCTTCATTTCAAATTCAATTTGGCGACTGCGATAAACGACGAAGACGAAGACGAAGAAGACGAGCATGGCCAGAGTAAAAATTCCCAAGGTCGCCGCCGGTGCTGCCGCCGCCTCTACCACCAGCCGGAGCATCATCTCGCACCGTTCCCGTAAAGAAGGTAATAACTTAAACCTAATTTTGACCTAATCAGACATTACTAAAATTGTCAATTTTAATTTGTGTTAGATGGTTTAAAATTGATTCCAAGTTTGGCATAAACCGGGTAGCATCAGATCGGGTTTTAATGGGACATCTCGAGTGAAACCACTCGAGATGCATCTCGAGTGGGTTTATACGAGATGTCTCGTATATACCCATTTTCGAGATGCATCTCGAGTGGTGTCACACGAGATGCAATGAACCGGGTTTTTACGAGACATCTCGAGTGAAACCACTCGAGATGCATCTCGAGTGGTGTCACACGAGATGCAATGAACTGAGTTTAATGGGACATTCGAGTGAAACCACTGAGATGCATCTCGAGCGGGTTTATACGAGATGTCTCGTATAAACCCACTCGAGATGCATCTCGAGTGGTTTCACACGAGATGTCTCTAATGTATTGTCTCTCTCTTATTCGTGTTTTTGTAGGCACGTGAACCTACGACCGTTTCACCTAGAAAGAGGAAGGCCGATAAGCGTTGAGAGAGAAGAAAACCTGAGGAAGGCCCTAAGACGAGGGAGCCACAAATGATGATGAGCAGGAGGAGGAGGCATGGTCGATAGGGATAGCTGGGAGGAGGAGGAGGATAGTTCCGATGGGGAGGAGGAGGAGGATAGTTCGATGGGGAGGAGGAGAGTGATAGTTCCTGTGGCGGAGGCGGAGGTGGAGGGCGGAGGTGGAGGTGGAGACGGAGATGATGATGATGGTGGAGGTGGAGGTGAGGAGGAGGCGGAGGAGGAGCAGGAGGAGGAGGAGGAGGATATGCAGAGCCTCCTGCACCACCGAGACACGGGAGGAGGCGGGGTCGCGGCTATCGGGCGGGGACGGGGAGGAGGCAGTGTGGAGGGGCGACCATCACGGCAGCTGAGAGGGACCCCGGTGGTGGCCTGCAGGATGTTTCCTTGCTATACGGGTTCGGTGATCACCGAGCCGGACAGATTTGGAGCGACTCCATTAGCGAGTCATTAGTGACTTTCCAGACGAGATCGACGCATCCGGATAGGTAAGCTACTAATTAATGTGATATGTTTAAAATCTTGAAGTCATTTATACCACACACACACCGTAAATATTCCTTTACTTATCCCATGCCGTTTTCTCGAGAATTGATTATATTTTTTGTTTCGAATCAACAGTTCGACCGTGATGCGCATCCGGCCGCCGATAGAGCCCGGGCCGGCCCTCGTGGATGCTGCCGGCCTCCAAAGCAGCTGCACGGCGGTCATTCGAGGCCGAACCACGCGCCGCTTACGGCATTTTTTTGGAACGGTGGTCTCCCGAGACTAACTCGTTCCATATGCCTGGGGGAGATGACGATCACGCCGCATGACGTCTTTCATATCCTAGGTATGTTGTTGTTATATACTACACTCCGTCCCGCACGACTTAGGATTTCGTCAACTTGAGTTCACTTTGACCGAGTAATTTAAACAAAAATAATTATCCAAATAAAATTCTAAAAATTGTTATTGTATCAAGCCTATATGAACCTGTCTCACATTCATGTCGCATTACCGTTTATTTTTATAAATTCATCTCTCAGACCGAAATGTTTATGTTCATTTTCATTTTACAGTATCACCGCAGTAGGCCGAATTGCTCAGATCCCACCCAAAGGCTCGACCTATCCCAAGCATCCGTAGCCACCTCCGCTTGATCTGACTGGGTACTCATCGAGGAGGTCGAGCGCCTATTTACTCAAATAGAGGGGGCATGACAGATGCCCGCCGTGCGTCCGCGTATATCCCGCACCTATTGGGTTGCACGATGTTCGTGGACAAGAGCGGGGATAAGGTGCCCGCAGCCTACCTTCCTTCGCATGGATCTAGACAGCCCTCCCCACTCTCTCCGGGGATCACCACTTCTGCATATATGTACCGAGAGTCGGGAAGGCGTCCGCATCCTGGATGCAAGCAGATGGGCTGGTCAGGCGGCTCTCCTAGAGGTACATCTTACTCCATTCACTTTCTTTTTTTACCTGCCTACTCCCCCCACCTCTCGTTATTAAATGTTGCATTTGAGTAGTTTTTAATACTTTTTACATACATATCAGCCCGGATATACGAGTACTTTCCGGTTTTCGGCGAGTTATCGACCCGCAGCTGGCAAGCAGGGCAGCCGAGAGCCCGTAGATGGTCTCGTGATGATTCTACTGGGAGGTCGTTCGATCATCTTGGCAAGATCGCCGCATTCTTGACAGGATGGGGCCGACAAACGAGTTATTCATATTAAACCGTTATACGTTTTTGTGTCCTTCCTTCCGATATTATGTTGACTTTGCCTAACAATGTCTACTCACAAAGTTATTTGGACTCCTTATGGGACCGGGTCGGACACGATATCGCCCTGTTTCATACTACAGGGGCGTTATACGCTTCGTGACATCACCGAGGCGTATATGGCCGATCGTGTGACCAGTGGGCCGGGTACAGCAGAGGATCCCTGCATCGCCCCCATACGAGCGAGATATGCTGGGCAAAGGGTCGAAGGGGTATCGAAGCATGGTGGTGACATAGATCGACTCGGGCGATTGGGTCGAGCCTGCACGGCTGAGTTCAGTGGCCGATACCCGTTGGGGGCCACTATTTACGTGAGATCATCCCGCGCCCGTTCCTCACGTGACTCCGGATTATATGGCTTGGTTTCGTGCGAGGAGTCATATTCGGATAGCTAATCCGATACACGATCCCCGCGACATTCCACCTCCCCCACCTCCCCAAGCCGATGTTCCACCGCAGCCCTACGGTCGCAGAGGCACGAGCTAGGCTCGCCATCGCGACGGATGAGAGGTTCCCGTGAGGACGGCAGAGCTACTCTTAGAGAGATCTACGAGATGTTAGGAGGTCCCACTTAGGATTTATTTGTTTGCTTGTTTGAACTTGTAGCTGACACCTTTTTAGATTGTTTTAGTTTTGTTGTTGATGTCAGTGTTGTAACTCCACTTCCTTTAATATTTTGACCAATGTCATAAGCATGAAAAAGTCTTAAAATGTCATCTAGATCTTAGAAAAAATTTAAAAAAATAAAAACCTATACGTGTACCACTTTCGATGCTCGGGACATATTCCTTAAAACCCTAAAAATGGGACATTTTTGTAACTCCACTTCCTTTAATATTTTGACCAATGTCATAAGCATGAAAAAGTCTTAAAATGTCATCTAGATCTTAGAAAAATTTAAAAAAATAAAAACCTATACGTGTACCACTTTCGATGCTCTGACATATTCCTTAAAACCCTAAAAATGGGACATTTTTGTAACTCCACTTCCTTTAATATTTTGACCAATGTCATAAGCATGAAAAAGTCTTAAAATGTCATCTAGATCTTAGAAAAAATTTAAAAAAAAAATAAAAACCTATACGTGTACCACTTTCGATGCTCGACATATTCCTTAAAACCCTAAAAAATGGGACATTTTTGTAACTCCACTTCCTTTAATATTTTGACCAATGTCATAAGCATGAAAAAGTCTTAAAATGTCATCTAGATCTTAGAAAAATTTAAAAAAATAAAAAACCTATACGTGTACCACTTTCGCATGCTCGGACATATTCCTTAAAACCCTAAAAATGGGACATTTTTGTAACTCCACTTCCTTTAATATTTTGACCAATGTCATAAGCATGAAAAAGTCTTAAAATGTCATCTAGATCTTAGAAAAATTTAAAAAAAATAAAAACCTATACGTGTACCACTTTCGATGCTCGGGACATATTCCTTAAAACCCTAAAAAATGGGACATTTTTGTAACTCCACTTCCTTTAATATTTTGACCAATGTCATAAGCATGAAAAAGTCTTAAAATGTCATCTAGATCTTAGAAAAAATTTAAAAAAATAAAAACCTATACGTGTACCACTTTCGATGCTCGGGACATATTCCTTAAAACCCTAAAAAATGGGACATTTTTGTAACTCCACTTCCTTTAATATTTTGACCAATGTCATAAGCATGAAAAAGTCTTAAAATGTCATCTAGATCTTAGAAAAAATTTAAAAAAAAATAAAAAACCTATACGTGTACCACTTTCAGATGCTCGGGACATATTCCTTAAAACCCTAAAAAATGGGACATTTTTGTAACTCCACTTCCTTTAATATTTTGACCAATGTCATAAGCATGAAAAAGTCTTAAAATGTCATCTAGATCTTAGAAAAATTTAAAAAATAAAAACCTATACGTGTACCACTTTCAGATGCTCGGGACATATTCCTTAAAACCCTAAAAAATGGGACATTTTTGTAACTCCACTTCCTTTAATATTTTGACCAATGTCATAAGCATGAAAAAGTCTTAAAATGTCATCTAGATCTTACAAAATATTCCTCCACATCAACATTCTCCAAGTGTCAATGATCCTAGCTTCGATGAAGTAAGTTGTTAATTTTTTTTTTTGTGTATTGTGATCAAAATAAAAATAAAAATCCCATCTTGTTTTAAAAATCCCATCTTGTTTTTTTTTAAACTGTACAGGGGACATCTCGGGTAAATACACTCGAGATGCATCTCGAGTGAGTTTACTCGAGATGTGTCTCGTGTAATATTACTCGAGATGTGTCTCGAGTGGATATACCCGAGATACATGCTGGATCCTGGAAACTGACTGATACTACCGTATTTGTATTTTGCGGTTCCTACTCCTGACATCGTTGATGAATTAACTACATCACAAACATTTCGCCTCTCTTGTTAGCTTTTCCCGTCAAGTGAAACATTAGCCTTCGATGCATATCTGCGTTAGTTTACCCGAGATGTCCTCTTGTATCTCGGGTAGACTTACACGACATAAATCTCGTGTAAATGTACCCGAGATATGTCGTGTAAGTCTACCCGAGATGTAAGAGGACATCTCGGGTAGACTTACACGAGACGGGCAGGGGCAGCGATGGAACAAATTAGATCCCTGTATTTAAGATCCCTGTATATAAATATATCCATTTTAGGCCCAAAATTTAGGGGAAGTTCGTAAGAGCATCCACAATGGTAAAAGCTTTTTTTCATAGCTTTTTTGTAATTTTAATATGTCACATCATTTACAACTCAATAATAAAAACCTCCAAGCTTTTTTCATAATGATAGGACTTTTTTATCAACCTTTTTGTTCCTCCAAATTCAACAACATTAAACCTTTTTTCTAACATTTTTCTATAATATTTAATGATCAATATGAGGAAGTGGTCAAAATTAATGAAAAGAGCTCCTTGAGAGAGCTCTTTGTAGAAAGAGTTGCTCCTTAGTAAGGAGCTTTTCAACTTGTTCCACAGTGGCAAAAAACTCTAGAAAGCTTTTTAATAAAAACAAAAAGCTCCAAAAATTCTCCTATTGTGAATGCTTTAAGTTAAGTTATGCCCTATTCTATTATCACTGTTTATAATTTATACGTTTGTTTGTAAGACCATATAGTCCGTCCATTACATTTTCGTCCATATTTCTATTAAATAGTGGGTAGCCCGTGCTCCGCACGGGAAATTAATTTGTCAATTTTTTTGTATTTTGCTTATAATTTTCTGTTTTTATTTGATAAAATAGCATCATTTTTTGGTGATTTAAATCTATTTTATATCAATTAAAATATTTACATTTATAAATTCAGGAGAATTTTTTTACTGTAACTTTTGTTGTATATAGTTTTTACTTATTATGACAATTGAAATTTGAATAATAACAATGAATTATTGTTGTTGTTATTAGTTAACTTCTAATTTTATAAATGATTGAATTAATAATATTAGATATCTTTGATATTAATGATTTTATACTACATACTGTAGCGATGCGTGAATTTTTCGAATAACAGAGTCGCCACCTATATTATTTGTTTGGAAACATAGGAAAACCATTTTGAAAAGAGATTTGAGGGTTCGGGGGTTAAGTTATCGAATGGGTAGGTCGAGGAGCATCCATTCCACCCAATCCGGAGATCGGTCTTGCCAATTGAGTATTATCAATCTTTTTAATTACTAATTAAATAAAGAACAAGAAAACCCTAATCAATTTCTTGATTAGGAATGTCGGATTGTACGCTTCGAGATCGCCTTCATCGATTGAAGGGACTCTAGGCTAATCCTTTTGATGGGATTACACCACTCTAAAAGCCAATAGAGAGAGATTAAGAAGAAAAGAGTAAAAGTATAGGAGTTTACCTAGTTTAGGGAGGATTTGATTTAGAACGTGGTTCTAAGATGTTTTTCTCGATCGAGAAGTGATTTGGGCAGAGTTTCGACTCAATATGAGAGTCAAATCTTGATGTGGACAGAGCTTCGCCTCAATCCTTGATTCGGTTTGATGTTTGTTGATCAACAGTGGTCGATAAACAAACTTTAGGTGATTTTAGGGAGGTTTTGTGAGTGATTTGAAGGAATCTTTCGTGGAGAGAAACCAACAAATTGTGTGTGTTGTGTGGAATTCTCGGACCTCTAAACAATGGAAGTCACCAAGTATTTATAGGGTTTAAGAGGTAGAGGTGGAGAGGTAAAACACTCCTAGGAAGCTTCCGTAACTCAATGTGATTGGAGAACCTGATTAGATGAGGTTTTATTCAAGAAAAGAAGTTGAAACAGAGAAGGAGAGTGATTTCGCACATCCCGTCGAGGGGATATCTCGCGCGAGACACGATATCTCGTGCGAGACAACTAGTCTTTTGACCATTTTGCCCTCTTCGCTTATTCCGTTAGTCGCTTAGGGTCCAAAACTAACGAGGTTAGTTAGAAACTTAACGAAACATGACGAAACCGATATGCTTTCATCAAAACATAAAAGAGAGACTAAGAGTAGTGTAATCATGATTTATTGGTTCGTAATGGGGTGTCTACAGAGCCCCTCGGCGATGTGTCTTATGAAAGAAGAAGTGTCGTCGATAGAAAAGACATCATTCCGAACATTGGGATGGTCGTGCCGCACGGCCGCTCTACGTATCTCTAAGAGAGAATCGCACCAAACGTAGTTCGACTCCAAAATACTAAAAAGGCTATTTTAGGTATTTTGAAAAGCATTTTTGAAAATCGAAGAGGGATTTTTTTTTGAAAAGGTAAAATCATACCGAGGAATCAAAAGACTTGACCCACTCGAAGATACCCATTTGTTGACGAAGTTGTTGTCAAGTGTGCCGCCCGAGGTTACCGACGCTCCCGTTGTTGTTGCGAGGTCACTGACTTGAAGTTTGCCGCCGTCACTGCACTTTGAAGTTGTCGCCGAGGTCACGGACTTGAGGTTGCGGCCATCACAGACTTTGATATTGTTGCCGAGGTCACGGTCTTGAAGTTTGCTGCCGTCACGTACTTTGAAGTTGTCGCCGAGGTCACTGACTTGAAGTTTGCCGTCATCACGTACTTTGTTGATGTCGCCGAGGTCACGGACTTGAGGTTGCCGTCATCACGCACTTTGTTGATGTCGCCGAGGTCACGACTTGAAGTCTTGGCCGAGGTCACTGACTGAAGTCTTGAGATGAAGGTCTCGTCGGCCCCCGTAATGCAAGGATATATGCACGATGGTCTCGAATAGACCAGAATGATTCTTACCTTCTCGTACTGTCAACACATAAAGATTCCAAATAGATTTTCCAGATTTTAGTTGTTTAACTGGACTTACGTGGTGGTGCACACGTCTGTTCGTGTAAATGACCGGTCGGACATTTTGGTGGTGAGTTTATGTATGAGTATATGGTATATGGAAATGTAGGGACATGTGTATGGATTTGTATTTGAGATGGGTGAACCGTATGAGTGAACTTGTGTTTGACAAGTTGGGACCAAATCAGGTTTATGCGTAACTGTTGCTAGTCGCCGAGGCCGTATTGTTGTAGAATTTCGTTCGATGAGTATCCTTGTGTGAACACATCTAGGTCCTGTTGAGAATTTTCATTCTTACTTCTCCTTTGAGTCGTGTCTCTAGGAGGCAAACGACTACAAATCTGTCGACTGTCGTAATGGCTTTATGTCCAAGGCCCTTTGGTGTCTCAAGCCCCAAGTTGTTTGCAAGTGGTAGATGACTTTGTGAACATGCTTATGAATCTGCTCTATTGATTTGAAGGTGATCGAAGAAGGTTCTCCTTGTTGATTTGATTTGAAGAAGATCGAATGACGCTCGATGAAGAAGATTGAAGAATACTCTCCCTTTGACCTTTGATTTTTTTTTCTTAGTGCGTACCCTGGTTTTTGCCTAGACCGCCCTTTCGGGTTTTCAATCTAGCGGGCATCTCTTTTGCGTCTTTTTTTTCATTTTTTTTTTTTTGATAGTATGTAACTCGAAGAGAACTCAGAGAGAGAAAATCTTATTGAGGAGAGAGAAATGAGATCTCAAGTTAGTTTAGGAGAGACGGACTCTATTCATTGGAAGGTGATCCAAGCATTGACTTTTTGGAGAAGTGTATTCTCTAATGATGAGAGTGAGAAACAAAGAGGAAAGCCCCTAATGCAGATTTGATTATTTTGAAGAGTTGAAGTAGAGATTGACTGGGAGGAAAGGTGAGGAAGCCCCAGCTTTGATGCTTGGATTTCAAGAGTGTGTATGAGAGTGGCTAACAGGAAGCCCCTAGACTCAACAAAGAACGCTACATGGCTCAAAGGTCTAGAAAAGTTGTTCTACTTTTAATGGACCTTGCTTCATCTAGAAATTTCTAAACAAGATTGAGGAGAAAGCCAATCATTAGTATGACTTAAGGGTAAACATTTTTCTTGATACTGAAAGTCTTCTTCACTTGATGTAGTGAGGATTTTGAGGAATCCTCTTTTCTTTTATTGGTATCACTTGACTCCTCTTCTTGTGGGAGAGTCCTTCTTGCCTTTATTGAAATTCCATCCTTGTTGTGGGGCGATGAAGGCTTCGAGAGTTTTTTTTTTTTTTTTTTGATGCTCTATTTTGCCAAGGACGAATTGAGGAGTTTCGTCCTAGCGAGCTTTTTTTTTTTTTTTTTTTTTTTTTTTTGTACTCTCAAAGCCTTAAGTTGAGTAGCCCCACTTTTCTTTGGATGAATGTTGACAAAGAAAGACCTTTGGCTTTCTTCGCTTGTTGGTCTTTGACTTTCGCAGGGGTAATGTTTAACCCTTAAGCCTCCTAATGATAACTTGCTTCTTAAAGTCACTTAGAAGTTTCTATTTTTGCGATGATTTAGTGGAATGGAAGGTCCATTATTTTGCATGAGTTGAATGATATTCATGAGGTAGAACAACTTAGGGAAAGTGTTTAGGAAAAGAAAATTACTTTGATTAATTGAGAAATTTAAGAATGTACTCGATAGTTTAGATGACACAAACTAGAGGAGGTGAGGAGTACTAGAAAGACGTAATGACTCTTCGAGTTCATACTTGGAAATTTAAAACCTAATCTACTTCTATCAAAGGAGAAAGGGAGAGGATAGTGGTAGCCCCAAAGTGATAAGTGTAGATTTTTTCTTGGAGCTTCATCTTCTTCATGGAGTACGAGGAAGAGGATTGGTGATGACGTTGGGACGTTCTAGATCTCCATTGTCAAAGAGGTCTTGGATGATGTCCTTCAAGTGGTGACAGGAGTTGGTGTCATGGCGGTGAAGTTGTGGTACTTGCGTAATAAGTGATGAGCATGATTCGACCCATATCCTTCGGAGGACCACCTTCCCTTGGTTTGATTTTTTCATTCTGGACAAGCACATCGAAGAGTTCTTCTTGAGTGATTCCTTCAATTTTGTCGTAGTGCCTCTTTTTCTTTTCGGGAGGAGGGACAGCAGAATACTTTCCTGTTGGGGCGGCCGAGTGCAATAGCGTTGACTCAAGCATCCTTACTTGTGGTGGGCTTGTTGTAGCGGAAAGTATTTTCCTTCTTTTGCTTTTAGGAAGTCGTCAACCCTAATTCCGGACTCGAGGAGTTCATTGAAACTAGGAAAGTAGTTACCGGCGAGCTTCTCTTGAAATTCATCACGAAGGCATTGAAGGAAGATGTGGATTTGCTCTTTCGAGAGTAGGCCTTTCGACAATTTCAAGTAGTTTGAGTCTCCATCTTCTAGCAAATTCAGCAAAAGACTCATTTGCATGTTGTTTGGTTTGTTCAAGATCCCTCCTAGTAGGGCGGTAAGTGGAGTTGTCTTCAAACCGCCTTTGAAGACCAAACATGCGGATGACCAATCAAGCCTCAGTAGTCGTAGGGAAGAGACATGTACCAATCCCTTGCAAAGACCTTCTAAAGTTTGAGGAAAGCATTGGGCCAAGATTGTGTTATCAACGCCCATTGGAAGCATGGCCCAAGTGTAGGTCTCAACATGAGCTCGAGGACAGTAGTACCATCAACTTGGCAATATCGGGTGTCTTGTACTTGCGAGGAAACTTGGTGATGGATTGTTGAAGAGCATCGGATCAAATGGAACGAATGACCCTTCGAAGTGTCAAGAGTCGCAAGCTTCTTCTCGAGGTAGTTCTTAGTAACATGGTCACCAAGTTTAGTAGTTTCACCACCGCCTTCTTTCTTGGTTTTAGTGCCCTCGAGGTATGCCCTTCATCATCGGAGGATGATGAGGAAGAGGATGAATCGGATTCTTCCTTTTTCTTGCTTGACTTCTTGGTTTTCTTATTCACTTTGGTGTAGGATTCCTCTTCGTCTGGAGGAGGATTCCACTTTCTCGCTTTTGCTTTCTTCCTTTCTTGACTTTCAACTCGTGGAGTTCTTTCATGAGGGCGACCATTTGGGCATTTTGCTCATCAATTTGCTTACTTTGTTCATCCAACCTAGTCACGGCTTCGATGAGTTAGACCTAGCATCATTGAAATCGGCCTCGGTGGTAGAAGGAGAAGCGTACATCGTGTCGAAGCCAGGCGAAGAACCTAGACGTGTAGCAACCGTGTTAAACCATGATCGAGTCCCAACAAGCTCGGCCGAATAGGGTGAATGAAGGCTTCAAGGTTTGAAGGTTTTGGCCAAAACACGAAAAGACCGAACACTTATCTCGTACGAGACAAGTAGTCTCGCGCGAGACTTCACCACGAAAAGTCACAATTTTCTCGATTTTAATCCTAATTTTGGCCTGGACGGAAAATCCGCTTTGGGGGTTTCTAAAGTTCAAGAACCAAACCTAGGGACCTAGGGCCTGAGTAATCCAAAGTAACATCAAGTTTTGTGCAATAATTTTGATGAGAAAATTTTTCTTTTAGGGCAAATCCGAAGGGACAACCGTAGGACGTTTCCGAAGGGACAATTCCCGGTCGACAATTTATTGATTTCTTTTCCGTGGATTATTGCACAAAACGATCTTGACAAGGGATTACACGGACTCCAAGATCACACCGACCGGTCAAGAAGTGTCTTAAAAAGTCAATCTACATGATATGTGGCGACGCAGTGGCCGGAAGGCTAGGCTCCCGCGATATGACAATCTAGGTGGATTGAATACGCTGAGTGGGATGATCCAACTTCGGAGAGACCGGCGACTAGGTGGTTACCGTCATCCGTCCTTAGTGTGGGTCCCGGGTTTATAGAGGGTATGTAGTGCAATGACAGTTATATATGAGTGCGCGTGTGTGAGAGTCAATCTAGGTGATAGAGTAAAATAGAGATTTTTATTTTTTTGAAAACAAAATAAAAACAAGCAATGGCCGCACCAAGTGGTTGCCTACGTTTCCCTCAAATTAGGGAGACTCAGGCCGTCGTAGTTCCACTTAAAGAGATAGAGAGTGAGAGATAAATTAATTTAAATTACAACTCCCGAATCCTCCATGGACCGGACTTTAAATTAAATAACCAATCACACGCAGGTATATAATTCGAGTAATTAAAATTATTCTACCCTGTAAAGTTAGCACAAGCAAAATAATAATACTAATTTATTTTGATTTTTCTGGATTTATTTTGAAAGTTTTTGGAACTGTTTTCGATTTTTAATTTTTAATTTTTTTTTTTTGATAAACATGGTCAACCTGTGTAAATGAGGTCAACCAAAGTATATTTTTTTTTTGTTTGTTTGGTCAAACGTGGAGGAAGAAAGTCCATTGACCCAAATCCCTTTTCTTTATACTTACTGCCGCCGCCAGAAAGTTAAGAAGCATTTGTTTTGTTTTTTTTTTTTTTCTTTTTTCAAATGCTTCAGCCGCCAAACAAAGATTCATTCATGCCGTATAATTATCTCGCGCGAGAT
Organism: Adenophora triphylla var. japonica; assembly: GCA_022495995.1. NCBI lineage: Eukaryota > Viridiplantae > Streptophyta > Magnoliopsida > Asterales > Campanulaceae > Adenophora > Adenophora triphylla. The sequence continues at coordinate 26,853 of JAFEMH010003889.1, read as the reverse complement.
AAGTTATCCCGCGCTGGATCAAGTATACGCAGAATTTTTTTTGAAAACAAAGGTCGAAAATTCCAAAAATCCGTAAAAATCAGATTTTTACAAAAAAAATAAAAAGATTGATAATACTCAATTGTAACGCAAGTCTAACCCTCTTAATTAATTGTCCCCAGCGGAGTCGCCAAACTGTAGCGATGCGTGAATTTTTCGAATAACAGAGTCGCCACCTATATTATTTGTTTGGAAACATAGGAATACCATTTTGAAAAGAGATTTGAGGGTTCGGGGGTTAAGTTATCGAATGGGTAGGTCGAGGAGCATCCATTCCACCCAATCCGGAGATCGGTCTTGCCAATTGAGTATTATCAATCTTTTTAATTACTAATTAAATAAAGAACAAGAAAACCCTAATCAATTTCTTGATTAGGAATGTCGGATTGTACGCTTCGAGATCGCCTTCATCGATTGAAGGGACTCTAGGCTAATCCTTTTGATGGGATTACACCACTCTAAAAGCCAATAGGGAGAGATTAAGAAGAAAAGAGTAAAAGTATAGGAGTTTACCTAGTTTAGGGAGGATTTGATTTAGAACGTGGTTCTAAGATGTTTTTCTCGATCGAGAAGTGATTTGGGCAGAGTTTCGACTCAATATGAGAGTCAAATCTTGATGTGGACAGAGCTTCGCCTCAATCCTTGATTCGGGTTTGGATGTTTGTTGATCAACAGGGTTGATAAACAAACTTTAGGTGATTTTAGGGAGGTTTTGTGAGTGATTTGAAGGAATCTTTCGTGGAGAGAAACCAACAAATTGTGTGTGTTGTGTGGAATTCTGGACCTCTGAAACAGTGGAAGTCACCAAGTATTTATAGGGGTTTAAGAGGTAGAGGTGGAGAGGTAAAACACTCCTAGGAAGCTTCCAGAACTCAGATGTGATTGGAGAACCGGATTGATAAGGTTTTATCCAGAAAAGAGGTTGAAACGGAGAAGGAGAGTGATTTCTGCACATCCTGTCGAGGGGATATCTCGCGCGAGACACGTATGTCTCGTGCGAGACAACTAGTCTTTTGACCATTTTGCCCTCTTCAGTTTATTCCGTTAGTCAGTTAGGTCCAAAACTAACGAGGTTAGTTAGAAACTTAACGAAACATGACGAAACTGATATGCTTTCATCAAAACATAAAAGAGAGACTAAGAGTAGTGTAATCATGATTTATTGGTTCAGAATGGGGTGTCTACACATACATACACATATTATGATTAGTAAATATAATTAGCGAAAACCATTATTTACATTTAATGTATTAGTAGAATAATATTTTTATTATGTTTTAAAAAAATATTTTTTCTAGTTATGGTTAACTAATATAGTAATCATCATCTTAAATAGAAAGTTATATGAGAATATTGATCTAATATATTAAGTTTAACATCTACTAATATTTACCAAATACGGAGTATATTAGTAACTAATATTGAAGCATTATCTAAGATATTCTAATATATAAAAAATTAATGTTTCTAATTATATTTGACTATAACGATATCTACTTCTTAAATCGTAAGTTTAAGAGTCACCATATATAGTAATTGTTATATTTAACTAATAACATTAGCTTATATTAAACTAAATGATTATATTTACTAATAATAGTTATTATTATGATTAACTAATACTATTAATAATAATTGTTAACATATATACTCACTATTATAATTAACTAATAATAGTACTAATAGTAATAGTTAATCTATATAGTAACTATTATAATTAACTAATAATAGTAATAGTGATAGTTGACCTATATAGTAGTTATTATGATTAACTAATAATAATAATAGTAATTTTAACATATATATATTAACTATTATGATTAATTAATACTATTAATAGTAATAGTTAACATATATTAACTATTATGATTAACTAATACTATTAATAGTAATAATTAACATATATATTAACTGATGCTGCAGGAATTGTGCTTATCAGTAATCTTCCACGTGGCAGGACTAATCACCTGGCTCCTTGACCTGAAATCAGAACCCACGACTAGCCGGATGTGTCTCCGGCGAAGACGCTCGGGCGTGAGAGTAAGATAACGGTTGTATATAGCACAAAATGTATTGAATAATGAATTTAGATAACAAAATGGCAGTTACCTTTGCACCGTTGGTAGTGATGATGTATTTATAGGTGATGGTTGTTGTATTTTTGGTGGAGCGATATGTGCTCCGAGATTCTAGCGGCAGTTACTTGTCATGAGAACGTGCCTGAAACTGTCCCTGATTTATAGGGATGCGGTTATGAAAAGATTGGACCATGTACGTCTACCTTAGCTAGCTCGACGCTTGAGTGATTAGGTCGAGGTCGCCACTTGAAGAAGGGTCGACCTGACTGACGGGTAGAGCATTGATCGTACCCATATTAGAGTCTGAATTGTAAGGTCGGACTAAGTTATGTCGGGACCTAATAGGTCGGGCATTGGGCTTAGTCGACTGATATTTGGTATGGGCTTTGGGCCTTGCATTGATTGGACCAGGCCCCCTGGATACGTTGGGGCAATGGTTGCCTTGAGGATTAGGCTTTGCTCACTTGGCCCAACTCGACACTTTTGATATATTCAGTGGCCCCCAACTTTCGAGTTGACTTTGTCGACTAGGAAGTTAAGGAAATTTTTGATGGCAATTGTTGTTACTCGAAGGTCTCTACTCGTTCTGAGGGTTAGTCGACCCAAGGTGACGTGGCACGATCCTGGACGTCGGCGATGTACGGTCAAAGATGAAGGAGCGCCGTTTTTGCCATAATGATTACAATTTTGACGTTTGAGAGTCCGCCTAGGAAACTGTTTCCGTAATTAATTAGGAAAATTAATTTTGAATTTCCCTTTGCCCTTTCCAATTCAAGAAGATATAAATTCAAGAATCCTTCTCCATTTACAACTTTTGCTGTCTCTGGTTCCTTGCAATTAGGCAAAAATAGCGAAGAGGGCAATCGGATAAATCAATCATCTCCGTCTGTAATCTTTCTTCACTCGAGCTACTTTTAAGGTATCTTTCTTGCCTCTCAGTATTAGGGTTTTATTTTCGTAATTTTCCAATTCCGCCATGGCTAGGACCTTTAGCACCGAACACGGGGCTTGGTATGGATCTTGTAATGTCAACCGTAGGGTTTATAAACATTTGAACGGAGAGTGGAGGGAGATAGCCATTGAGGAATGCACTTCGATTTTGACCCATTGGGGCTTACACTTTACTGAATTGACCTTGCCTGTGGGAGAGAGTTTAGGTATCTTAGGAACGAACGACCCCGAGGGTTGAACCCTTTCACCTCTTTCATGAGCTTCTCGACCATATTGCCGTATTCTATGTTCAGGGCCCCCATAAACCTTCCTTCCTTAGAAACAGAATTGGATTCCCAGGGGAATCTAGGTCGCCCCTTAGTGCGTCTATTAGGACTCCTGAGACTTCATGTAGAACTGATTCCCCTGTTTCCCCTTCTTCTTGTACGAGATATGGAGACTCGAGGAGAAGCCCGTACATCGACCTCATCGAAGCCCACGTATTGTTGATGCCTTTGAGGCTAGCGTGGTGCGGGCGGGAATGAAAGGGTTACGTTCCCCCAAGGCCGGTTAGAGGGAAGCGAGAATTTTCCATCTCGCTTGAGCATGATACATGACTTTTGTGAGGTTGATAGGAAGGAATTTAGTGTTACTTTGTATAGCAGGGGGGATTTCTTTAACCAATTTGGGGACACCTACGAGGAGGATTCTACCAAGGTGGCCTTCTACTATGGCCAATTCGAAGCTGGTTTGAGATTACCCCTTGACCCTTTCATAAATGAGTTCTTAGAGTGCGCGATGCCTTGCCACTTCGGCTAGGAGCCAACACACTGTAGGGTCTTGGTTTGCTTCATTATGGTTTGTAGATTCTTAGGGTATGAGCCTTGCATGAGGGTGTTTAAGGAGTTTTTAGCATTAAGTTTGATAAAGATAGTGGTATAAGTACTCCTTCCAAGCCAAAGTCTCCCAAATTTGTTTGCCAATCTTCTGGTAAGGCTAGTGGATGGAACTCTTACGTGGTGGTGGTGGAAAGTAGAAGAGGATGGGAATTTCCCTTGCCCGGTCTTGATACGGCGGGTGTAGATGAGAATAACTACTTGGGCCCCTATTGGCATAATGATTTGCGCAAGAAGTTGGTGGAGTTTACCAAAAAGGGAGCTATCGGTTGGGATGCCACAGGAACCAACAAGAATAATTTTATCGTTTGGATTGATGGTCGGTGAAGGAGAGGTAGTGCCCATGGTTCCAGTAGTCAGGTGTCAAAGATATCCAGATTGGGTCACCCATGAGGGAGCTCGATTCAGATTTGGGAAAGAGTGCCACTTTTGTAAGAAGGCGCCAACTATTGTAAGGAGCGGGTAGAACATTTCGGGGGTAAGAACTCGACCATTCACTGTACCTTGATCCCTCCTACCTTTGCTAACTGTTTATCTGTGAACTTGATTTGTACATAGAACTTTTTGCTCGTATGTAGAATAATTAGCTCACACATATTTAATTCGTACATAGAACTTTTTGCTCGTATGCAGAAATTTTGTATGTCAACCTATCCCTTGATCATTTTAACTTTGGTGCAGTTTTAACTCCTGATCAAGAAGCGAGTATGGGCCGCACCATTGACATCAGGAAGAGCAAGAGAAGTTGCGGAGCAGCCAATGCTAAAGAGCATAGGGAGAGAGAGAGTGTTCTCCGTCATGATATTTTGCGGGCGGTGGATGTGGACCTGTTAATTCTATACCGGTGGAGGAGAATCTGAGGAAGCTGGAGGGGACCAAGTTGGAGACGTCGCTCAAGGAATGGAAGAGGTCGACGTTGAAGAAGTCGACATATCGATCAAGTTGTGGAGCCGGTTAGGGAGACTAGAAAGACCGGGACTCGTGGCCAATCCAAAGCCAAAGCCAAAACCAAAAAAGCTTCCAAGGCCAAATCACCCGTGATCGAGTTAGATGAGGAGGAGGATGATGAAGATGATACTGCCCCTATAAGCAAGAGGATTAAGATTGGGCCATCAATAGTGAGCTCGACATCCAATCAAGTCGGTGCTAGTGAGCCAGTGGAGGCTGGAGTCGAAGTCCACATGCTTCCCTATTCAAGTTTCATATGACGAGTTGATTCGAGAATCGGGTTCTTGGTGAGTGATGTGACTCCTTTGACCGGGATCAACGGCTTGGCTAGAGAGTATCGAGTGGAATATGGCCGAGGTGATTGTCGGGAGGAGGCGATCGGGACCTAATCGGAGAGTTTACCAACAAGCCATTGACTCGAAGCTTGTCGAGCTCGAGTTGGGTGGCTTCCTCGAGGTAACCCTTGAGCTTTTAATGTACTCGTTCCTCTTCTTTGTTTTCTCTTTCTTTCTTTTCATTTGATCGACCCCTTGTATCTACTCGTTATTTCGAGTCTCTTGCCATGATTGACTTAGCCACCACTTATTGGAAGGCGGCGAGAGGAGCGAGAGAAGGCGCAAGACTATGTTGGCTCGTAAGAACGAGGAATTGGGGAAGGCTGGAGGGTGATCAAGCTCGGTTGAAAGAAGACCATACAAAGTTGAAAGGAGAGTTTGACAAAGGCGAAGGAGGAGTACTCGGACTTGGATAACTCTTATGATGCTTTGAAACTTTTGAAGGATAATGAAATCAAATTGAAGGAGGAGGCTTGGAAGAGCTTAGGGGAGGCCAACGGTGAACTCGCCGTCTCAAGGAGGAGAAAAAGAAGATGACGGCTGATCTTGGTGGCAAGCAACAGTGGAGGAGGTTCCGGTTACCTTGGCCAAGAAACGGGAGGAGGCGAATCTTGCTCGACAACAATGGGAGGCTGGGCCCGAACAATCTTTGTGAAGGTTGCCAAAGATGAAGCTGTGAAAGCTTATAAAGAAAGTGACGAGCTCCATGCTCATGTCACCAAGGAAGCCGGCGCCTTACGGGATGTAGGTCGAGCTCACATGGCTCGACGTATTATAGTGGATCCCGCTTTCGATATCTCGGTTGAACAACTTGCCCAATGGGCTGCGAAGATCCCTATAATACGGCGGCTCGGCAAGGACATAGCTTGGTGCCTTACAATGATAATGACTTGGAAATCATAGCTAAAGATGACGCGGCCGAAGGCTGAAGTTTGGACTCCTCCTCCTGTCGCTCAAGTTAATTATAGTACCATCTTAGCCAGAGCTTGAAGAGCGACTCACCGGCCTTTGATGGTGATACTCCAAGACATGGGTTTTCTGAGTCAGGTAAACCAATTGGCCCCCAGCAGCAGGAGGAAACTGTAGATGAACAAGCGGCTACCAGTGGTCAGGTTGAAGGCGATCCCACAGATTGAATTTTGAAGCGATGGTTATGTAATGAACAAGTCCCAAACATTTCTTGTTTTTTGGCTTTATGAATGCTTAGATGCCTTGGCCCTATTTTTGGGAGGCATAGTACTTTTGTAGCTTTAATCGAATAAGTCTTGGCCCACTTTGGGAGACTTACTTATGTTTAATCGTAACTGACTTCTCTTTCTTGCATGTTGTATGCTTTTGATGTAAGTGTCGAGTTAGATATAGTAGGGCAACGAGCCACCCTGAGACTAAGGTCGACTTGTCCTGTAAAGGTTCAGTCGACCTCAGACTTATGGCTTTTGGTAACAAGGTTGACTAAGAGTCGATCCTGTTAATCTCATCGAAGGCGACCGAGGTCGAGCTCATTTGAACAAAGTCGACCCTAGGTCGGACTTGTTTTAAGGAGTGAAGGCGATTGAGAATCGAGCTAAACTAGAACAGGCGACTAAGAGTCGAGTTTGTTAGAACGAAGTCGACTAAGAGTCGGACTTGTTAAATAAACAAAGGCGATTAAGAATCGAGCTAATTAGAACGGCGACTAGGAATCGAGCTTGTTAGAACGAAGTCGACTAAGAGTCGGACTTGTTAGATAAACAAAGCTGATTAAGAATCGAGCTTGTTAAAACGAAGCTGACTAAAAGTCGAGCTTGTTGGGATTGGTGTAACACTATGCTTGATCGAATAAACTGCGCTTTTTATTGAAGTAGGGAACATGCTTACATCAATTTGAAACTAGAACTAGAACGGTTTAAACTTGGAAGTTGAAAGCTAAAAGTAATACTTGATGAGGTGAGTGGCGTGCCAAGGATGCTTCAACTCTTCTCCCCCAGGATGAGCTATCATGTAAGTTCCTTCCTTGACGACTCGAGTAACCACATAGGGACCTTCCCAGTTAGGAGATAGCTTATTCTGTTGGGTTCTCCTTCCTGTTGCCTCGATCTTCCTTAGTACGTAGTCACCCACTTGGAACGACCTTGCTTTCACTTTCTTGTCGTGGTAACTCTTGGTTCTTTGCTTGTAGTTGGCCATTCGCAGGTAAGCAGTATCTCGCTTCTCGTCGACTAAATCAAGGTCGATCAATCTATTGATGTTGTTACGCTCTGGTCGAAGAATGTTACTCTAGCGGTAGGAAATGCGAGCTCGGCGGGTGCCGTGGCCTCGATCCATATGTGAGAGCGAATGGGGTTTCCCAGTAGGCCCCAGTGGTTGTGCGAAGCGCCCCGAAGAGCAAGGGGAGTTCGTCCAACCGGTTGTTGCGTCGACCTACGAGTCTGTCTTGAGTGCGAGACGGAACCGGTTTATTATTTGCTTCGGCTTGCCCATTTCCTTGAGGATAGGCGACGAAGATTGCCAATGCTTGATCCCTACCCGATTCATCTACGCCGAAGGCTGCGGAAGCTGAGTCCGTTGTACGATACTATGGCTCGAGGAAAACCAAACCGACACCAAATGAAATCGTGAATGAAGTTGATAGCATTCTCCTACGTGATGCGAGCTAATGGTTTGGCCTCAACCCATTTAGTGAAGTAATCTATGGCAACGATCACATACTTGCAATTTCCGGGCGGGTGGGAAGGGTCCAATCAAGTCGACACCCCACATGTCAAATGGCCAAGTTGCAATCCTTTGAGTACGCTCGGTGGTAGGCATATGAGGTAAGTTGGCAAACCTTTGGCATTGATCACATTGTTGAACAAAGTTATGAGTATCGGCTGCATGTGCGGCCGGTAGTACCCCAAAGTGATTAACTTGTCGGCAAGAGTCTGGCCCGGTGTCGCCACAAATCCCAGCTTTGTGTACTTCATGTATCAATAGGGCGACCTCTTGAGGGTGGATGCACTTTAGCAATGGTCGAGTGTAGGATCTTACGAGCAGTTGCCTCCTTGAATGACGTATCTCGGAGCTTTCTTTTTGATTGCTCGAGCTTTCTTCTCGTCATCAGGCAGCTCGCCACTTTCTATGTACGCCTTCATTTCTTCGATCCAACACTTCTCATAAGCCCAATTTCTTGAAGTGTCCTCTACACACTGAATTTTTATTCTCTCATAAGCCGGATTTTCGAGGAAAGAGATGGGCTCTTCATGTGGCTCATCTGAAGTGGCTAATTTCGAGAGGAGGTCGGCTAGCTCGTTGTCTTCCCTTCCAATCCTCTGAATCTCCCAGAATTCCAAATCCTTTATTAGTTCCTTCACCAGGTCGCAGTATTTGATCAGAGTGGAACTAAGCACCTCGTACTCGCCTCTGACCTGGTTGACTATTAGTTGGGAATCACAATAAGCCATGATTTTAGTCGCTCCAAAACACTTGGCGTATTCTATGGCTGCTATTAAGGCTTCGTATTCAGCCTGGTTGTTGGAAGCATCAAACTTGAACCTTAGTGACTCCTCGTACATTGTCCCAGATTCTGGTTCAATTAGCACTATCCTGCTCCACTGACACTCTTGGTCGCTGACCCATCTGAGTAGACCTTCCAACAATCATCGGGTAGATTAGTAGCGACTTGGGACTCTGGCTCTTTCCCCTTGGTTTTCTCTCTTGGAGCTCACTGTTCGCTGTCTTCCTTGGTGAACGTAAGCTCGACCAAGAAATCTGCTAGAGCTTGAGCCTTCAGCGCCTTTCGAGGTCTATACTCAATGTCAAATTCAGTAAGGGCAATTGACCAATTGAGCGATCGACACGAACTCTCAGGCTTGTGTAATATCTTTCTCAAGGGCTCATTGGTTAGTACCACGATAGGGTGGGCCAAAAAATAAGCTCGCAGCTTCCTTGAAGCTACGACTAGAGCATATGCGACCTTTTCAGCATTGTAGTATCTGCTCTCCACATCCGATAAGGCTTTGCTGATGCAGTACACTTGCTTTTGAAGCCCTTCCTCTTCTCTAATCAAGGCTAGCTTTGCCGCGACTTGTCTCCCACGAGATAGATACACAAACAACGTTTCGCCGGTGGTCGGGCTACTCGGGAGAGGTGGAGTGGCGAGGTAATCCTTCGTTTGTTGGAACGACGAATGACATTCGGTCGTCCATTCAAAATTTTCGTCCCCCTCAACGCTTTGAAGAAGGGGAGAGACCTCTCTGTGACTTAGATATGAAGCGGCGAGAAGGCTGCCACCTGTGTAGTTAAGTCATTTGCATCTCCTTTATCTTGGTCGGCTCTTTCATGTCGACTAGAGCCTTGATCTTCTCCGGGTTAGCTTCTATGCCTCATTTGAGATACCATAAATCCAAGGAACTTTCAGCGGCTACACGAAGACACACTTGCTAGGGTTGAGCTTCATGTCGTTTGCTCTTAAATTGGCGAACGTTTCCTTTAGGTCGACCACGTGACGTCCAGTCTTTGTTTTGATGACCATATCGTCGACGTAGGCCTCCATGTTTCGGCCAATTTGAGAGGCAAAGACTTTGTTCACCATTCTTTGATAAGTCGCCCCTGCATTCTTCAATCCAAAGGGCATCATGTTATAGCAGTAGATGCCTCAAATTTGCTTGGAAAATTTGTTTTCACAATGTCATCTTCGTGCATCTTAATCTGGTGGTATCTGAATAAGCATCGAGGAAGCTGAGGGTGGAGTGACCGGCAATAGAATCAACTAGTTTGTCGATTCTTGGAAGAGGATAGCTGTCCTTCGGGCAGGCAAGATTTAGAGTGGTGAAGTCGACACACATCCGCCATTTGCCATTTGATTTCTTCACCATGACCACATTGGCCAACCACGTTGTGTGAGTGGCCTCCTTGATTATCCCTGCACTTAAAAGTTTTTGTACCTCAGTTTTTATGGCTTCCTCCTTATCACGAGCAAAACTTCTCAATTTTTGGGGTCTAGGCTTTATGGTCGGGTTGACTTCAAGTCGGTGAACGGCGACCTCTTCCTTGATTCCCCTCATGTCTTCTACTCTCCATGCGAAGACGTCATTACTTTCCTTGAGTAGCTCAATGATTTCTGCTCGCTCCTCGACAGATAGTTTGCTTTCCAATTTGAATTTTTTGGTCGGGGTAGGAAGGGTTAGTGATTGCTTGGCTCTAGCTCATCCATGACCTCTAACTCTGGACCATCTACGAGCTGCGGGGTTTCAATGATGATTTCTCGACCCTTTGTCTCTCCTCGGCCCCCGGGTGTGGAGCTTCTTCTGCTATCATATCATCCAGCTTATCTGCAACCTCGTTGGTGGTGGTAGTGGCCCCCAAGTTATTGTCGATCTGGAGGCATAGGTTGCCTATGAGGACCTGGTCGACCATAACTACATCTGGATCGACCTCTGTGGTTTCAGAGTGACGTGTCGACTCAATCATGACCTCGTCATTTGAGCGATAGGTCGACTCCTTCACATTGGTGATTGTTGACGGTCGAGTAGTTTTGGTGGCCGGCGGGACGGCTTTAAGTAACCATCTGCAGTCTCAATTTCTAACTCCCTTTTCTTTCTTTCTGCTGAGAACATGATCCGGGTAGGCTCGAGTTGTGCCTTGTACACATCGAACTCCGGCGGGTGTGGGAACTTGACTCGGCGGTGAGGAATTGATGCTACCATTCCAAGCGCGACGACTGGAATACCAAGTATAGCGGCGTAATCATTGTTCACATCTATTACAATAAATTGTACCTTCGAAACTACCATGTGGGGTCTTGGCCAAGGTCGACGTCGAGCTCAATCTGTCCTTTGGCGTCAACTCGATGGTTGGTGAAGCCCTCCAACTGCCATCATACCTTTCAAGCTGCTCATCATTAAGTCCCATCTCTGGAAAGTTTTGTAGAATAAAATGTCCTTGCGGGCCCCGTGTCGACTAAGAGTACGCTCGTCGTACATCCGTCTATGAGACACAGGATGACGAGAACTTGCTCCCTAGCAGCCATATTGGTTACTTGACTCGTAGGGAGTAGAAGGCGATCATATCATCTCGACATCTCTCCTTGGAGGCACGTGTGGGGCCTTATTGAGTTGAAAAATTTTGTGCTTGATGGCGGTGTTGCTTGGCTTGCTCTGTAATGACCCCCAAGTTCAATCTAGGTTGCCTCGGTCCTTGTTGTCCACCTGCAGGCTGCTCGCCTCCACCAGTTTGAGGCCTCTTCACGTATGCGTCGAGTCTTCCTTGTTCGACCATTCTTTGGATTATGCGCTTCAAGCCTAAACAATCCTCAGTGAGGTGACCGTGTCCTTGTGGTAATCACAATATTTCTTGTTGTCCCTTACGAACTTGTTGCTGGGTTCATTGGGGCGGGTGGAGCCAACTCGGCTTGCATTCGGGATTTCGGTTCGACTCACCGTTAGGGGAGTGAAAGTCTCGGGCACCTTCTCTGTCGCCCTTGTCCTGTTCTTTCCATTTTTATTGTTTCCTCCATTCTTGTTGGAGTCCTTATCATCAGCAACCTCCACCTTCGGGCTTTTCCCATTTATCTTTTCCTTCCTTTCCTCGGCCAGTGCGACATTGTAAACCTTTTCGAACAACTCTTGTCGAGTTGTATTTATCTGGCTTGTGAGTTCATAATCCATGTCTGCCGAGGAAATACCACTTCGGAAGCAATTGATCACCTCTCTGTCAGTGAGATCCTCTTCAATCTTGTCAACCATTTCTTTAAACTTGGTGAAGTAGCTCATGGAGCTCTCATTTTTCGCTTGTACCAAGTTGTTCAGATCGGTGACAGTCACTTTCCGAGCTCCAGCCGTCGAGAAGCGATCTAGGAATTTTGTTCTTAAACATGTCCAGGTGGTTATGCTACCGGTTTGCCCGAAACCATTGAACCACGTCAAAGCTGCTCTGTGAGGGTACTTATGAGGGCTTTGCACATATTGTCGTCTTCATTGGCGACAAAGCACATCGTGGCTTCCAGGTGCGCTATGTGACTCTTGGCATTGGTTGCCCCTGAGTACTTTTCCAATAGGGGCAATCTGAAACTAGGAGGAGGTTAACTGTCTCTCATCTCCTTGGATAGAGGTCGAAGAGCAAAATCAACTCGTTCAACCTTTCCAGTATCCTTATTCCTTTCATTCTCCCACTGCTCGAACTTTCTCTTCCACTGGAGCCACTCCCTAGCATCAGGTCTGTCCTCTCCAACAGGGGGAACAGCATTCGACCTTTGGCCCTCGCTTCTGGGTGGAGTCATTTGTCTGCTTCTCCTATCTCTGTGGGAAGGAGCTCTTTCCGATCGAACTGGAGATCTTTGCCTGTCATTCCTTTGTGGCGACCTGCGCCTATCATCTCACAGTAGGCGACTGCGCTATTACCCCAGTGGCGACTGCGCCTCTCGTCTCTCATAGGCGACATGCGCCCATTCCTGTCCCTATGGGATCCTGATCTTTGTGTCCGGGCAGGGGAACCACGTCGGCTTCTATTGGCCTCTAAATGCGTCCTCAAATCTGATTGAGCCTCCTGCTCCCTATTCCTGGTGAGGCTAGCCCTTAAGTCATTACTCGGCACATGGATAGGTGATTGAGGTCGGACTACCATCCTTTGATCAGCATTTTGACCCACACCCTCATTAGGCCTAGCACTCCTGGCCTGCTGCCTGTTGGAGACTTGAGAGGGAGCCACTCTTTCTGAACGTATGTCGGCACTGTTACGCTTCCTCCATAGCTATCAAATCGGCGAGAATGCAGGGCTCGTTCCAACATCATTTCCTTCTTGCTCATGGGATTGGTTGAGGACACTGCCTGTTTCCAATGTTAACCTGTCCAGCTGGACGTTTTGGAGGAGGTGGAACTCCTTGTTCCTCCATATGGCGTTTTCCTCTTCTTGTGTCCGGCAACCCTCTGCCATCAACAACACTGGTAGAGCGTGTTGCTCTACCGTGAGGGCGATTTGGTGGGGGAGGAGGCAGATTGGTGTTATCAGTATTGACGTTGAGATTTCCAGCGTTTGCATTAGTGTTGTTGTTCACAGCCTCGTGCCCAGCGAGGCTTCGATACATGTCCATACGAAGTCACCATTGTTGTAGGTTGAGAAAAATTTCGAGGTCAAGCTAAAGCACAATTCCGTGATGGAACCAAGCGTCTTTGCGAGGAATTGTGCTTATCAGTAATCCTCCACGTGGCAGGACTAATCACCTGGCTTCTTGACCTGAAATCAGAACCCACGACTAGCCGGATGTGTCTCCGGCGAAGACGCTCGGGTGTGAGAGTAAGATAACGGTTGTATATAGCACAAAATGTATTGAATAATGAATTCAGATAACAAAATGGCAGTTACCTTTGCACCGTTGGTAGTGATGGTGTATTTATAGGTGATCGTTGTTGTATTTTTGGTGGAGCAATATGTGCTCCGAGATTCTAGCGGCAGTTACTTGTCATGAGAACGTGCACAGCTGTCCACGATTTATAGGGATGCGGTTATGGAAAGATTGGACCATGTACGTCTACCTTAGCTAGCTCGACGCTTGAGTGATTAGGTCGAGGTCGCCACTTGAAGAAGGATCGACCTGACTGACGGGTAGAGCATTGATCGTACCCGTATTAGAGTCTGAATTGTAAGGTCGGACTAAGTTATGTCGGGACCTAATAGGTCGGGCGTTGGGCTTAGTCGACTGATATTTGGTATGGGCTTTGGGCCTTGCATTGATTGGACTAGGCCCCCTGGATACGTTGGGGCAATGGTTGCCTTGAGGATTGGGCTTTGCTCACTTGGCCCAACTCGACACTTTTGGTATGTTCAGTAACTATTATAGTTAACTAATACAATTAATATTATTAGTTAACTTATATAATAACTATTATAGTTAACCAATACTATTAATAGTAATAGTTAACTATAATAGTTATTATATAAGCTAACTAATACTATTAATAGTAATAGTTAACATATACAATAACTATTATAGTTAACTAATACAACTAATAATATAAGTTAACTTATATAATAACTATTATAGTTAACTAATACTATTAGTAGTAATAGTTAACCTATATAATAACTATTATTATTGACTAATAATATTAGCTAATAAGGAGAATATCAAAAGTCATATAGATTTTGGAATAGTGATGAGGTGGCTTCTCCATAATCAATCTTCTACCAAAACATGTCCACATGTCAAATCCATAGTCATTCTCACCAACTTTAATATATATATATATATATATATATATATATGTATATATATATATATATATATATATATATATATATATATATATTTGGTAACATGCTCTAGTGATATCACCATCAAAACAAAGAAATTATAATAATAAAAATGTGAAGAAATAAATTATTGAATTAACATTAATATTATTCTATATATATATATATATATATATATATATATATATATATATATATATATATATAATGGCTCGAGTGTATTTGGCACTTCATCAAGCAACATTTTCCTCCAAAACTCTCTCATGACCAAAATATTGTCTAAAAACATTATATCAACAACTCAATCAATGTTAAATAAATACATCAGTATTATGCAAGGTTCTAAAAAGTGCTAGGCGGATGCTAGGCGGCGAAGTCGGGCCTAGCGCCTAGGCGGGGACTAGTCAAGATTAGTCGGGATTAATCGGGATTTAGGCGGGGCTTAGAACTAGGCGTTGGAGAGAGGCCTAGGCGCCCTTAGGCGGGGTCTTTTAGAACACTGGTATTATGTAACTAATTTTATGAGCATGTTGAGCATTTATGAACAGATAATTAAAGTCATTTAATTTAAACATTCAACACAAAATATGATTGATACCCTCGCATTTAAAACAGCTTAGGATTAAAGCAATTAATTTATGGTTTCAAAAAAAATACTTTGTACTAAACACATTTACAACTAATGTTTAATCGAAGTATTGAAGAAGTTTATTATTAAAGCACTATATAAATATATTATTTTGGTAATACTTTGAATCTAGGAAGCTTCAAATTTGATCAATTAAATAAAATTATCACATATATGATTAAATATATGAAAGTTTACAAAAAAATTTATGAAAATAGTAATACAACAAATTACTTAATTATTGATAAACTTATTATAAATATCATGAAATAACTGTCGAATAATCATAGATAGAAAAATAGCATAAAAATTGTAACCTAAAATTGTAAAAATTAATATATACACCAGGCTAGACAAAATTTTGGAAAAAATAAAAATTCACCCTAATTTGGATCTCGAAATATACATTCAGCTACAATTAATGAGTTAATTTCTTAAAATCAAATATAGATAACATGAAATAATCTTAAAATTTTCCAATTAATTAAAAAAAAAAGTAAATAATTTCAAAAGTACCCAAATTGAAGGTTCAAAATGACATAGAAATTGTTATTGATTGATTTCAATAGCCTAAGCTGAAGTTCCACAACAATGATTTTCTTTGAAAATTAACGAATGTTAATAGTCATTTAATTCCTTCATTTGTTGTTATTTAGAGGGTTTTATGATACTAATGAGAACAAGTGTATATTATTTGAAATTGATGATTTATGCTGTGAGATTTATGGGAGAGAGGGAAAGATAAAACGAGGGACAAAAAATTCAGAACATACGCGAGAGCGAGAAAAAGAAAGAGATACTGGCGTTGAGTATGGTGTTTATTGCCTCAAAAGATGTTGGGCTCACTTATTGGGCCTCTCAATATTTCTAATGTATGCAATTCACTTGATCTAGCATGAATACATAGTCAATTGTTTAAAAATAGGAAAAAATGCAACAATAATACCCCAACTATAGGACTTGTTTGGATTTCATACATAAACTAGTTTTTGTTGCAAACACAGTACCTCATCTGTTTTGAATGCTCGTTTAAGATATCTAGGGCTAACGATATCCATTATTTTAGTTAAATAGACATGTGCAATGCATGTGACCCACTATTTGAAGGGAAGATTTGAAAAATCAATCAAATTAATACTCCCTCCATCCCACTTCATAGTGAGTCATGGTATAAATGCACGATTCTTAAGAAAAATGAATAAAGAATTGAATGTGGGTAGAAGATTAGAGGAGAGAGAATGTAAAATTTAAAACATGTAACTTTACCCTCAAATGTAGATTTAATTACAATGTGCCACTAGTAATACTTTTGTAAATATATGGACATTATAAGGGTAAAAATGTCTGAAACACTGTTCACATATTTTCATTTATGGAATGGCTCAATTGAAGTGGGACGGATCAAAAAGGAAAGTGGCTCACTTGAAGTGGAACGGTGGTAGTATAACATAAGAGAATTGTTATTCACTCCCTCAAATTTACTTAACACCCCCGCGTTATTATTTTCAAAGAAATGTCATTAATTGAAATGACTATATTACCCTTTAGTAATTTGTTGTACACCCGCAATTGTTTTTTTATTTTTTAATGTTAAAAACTAAGAAATTGAAAAAAATTAAAATTTAATCTTTTTACTTTCCCTCTTCAATCAGAACACCCAACCATAGCTACTACACCATCTGTAGGTGTTAGTGCCCTAGGCCTATAGAGATAGACTTATATGTATTGTTATTGTTCATTTATATAAGAGATTATTTCTTTGATTGTTATATATGTTTGCATGTTTTATTATAATAATCGTGTCCCTAGTACTTATGAAGCACTAGTATGAAGTCTAATGGATAATCATGTGATGATTATATGCATGGAGATGCACATTAGATTCATGGGTACTTGTTAGAGAACAAGGTACTGGACTTGACCCATTATGAGATTTATGTCATGGTCGTATGTCATAAATAAATCTCATATAGTTATATCATTGATATCCTTTGACCTGAGATTATCATCGTCTTCCACTCGATGAATATTATGTTTGATATAGTTTAACGTTGTCTTTAACCGGATAACAATAAGGGCTATTATTGGCATGATATGATTCTTGTTGGGAAGAATGATAAGTCAAGATGGAAATTTGTCCCTCGTAAAGAGAGATGTTTGCTAGGCCACTCGTAAGTAAGATTGATGTAGTGCATGGCCATGCCCGAATGAATTAATGTGATTAATATCATTCGATTAAACAATTTACATGGTAACGAGAAAGCATTGAACAATATGAGTTGACGTGTACCATGACTCATGTTCAATATAACATCGTGTGACAATAGGATTGTGATATGTTCTATGTAGGAAAAATCGAACTTGATATTATATTATTTGGGTAGGCATGATGGCTTGCTAGAGTCCGCTCATGTCTTATGGGGATCGATGTGATCGAACTCATTGCCAACATAATATAGTCCTATGGGGTCACACGCATCGAACGAATTGTCAAAAATGAAGAATATGGGTTTTCTGTGCTCAGGGGACGACTCGTCCCGATGCGAACTAACTATTCCCCTATAGGACGGATGATTCGAGAGGGCGTCACGAGGGACGACTTCGTGCCCAGGGGACGAAGTCGTGCCCATAGGGACGACTCGTGACTGAGCGAGCCAACTATTCCCCTTAAGGGACGCGAGAATCGGTGGAAGGTTGCGAGGGGACGACTCGTGCCACGAGGGAGCGAGTCGTCCCGTCGGCTGCAGGCGATTCGTAAATGACCTAATTTTAGGGTTTTCGCAAGGGGCTTTTATTTATAACGTATAAATACTTATCCCTGGTTGCCCTAGCCGTCATTCCAACGTTTTGTGCTTAGAGAAACACAAAAGAGAGAGATTTTCAATTGTGAATTGAGAATCAAACACAATCAATTCCATTATTCTTCATCGATTGAAAAGAGTTTCAATCAAAGGATCTAGCAATCCTCCTAGAAGAGTTCTAAGGTTCGTTCATCGCGTGGATACTTATAGAGGATCTTCGCTCTTCAAGATCTTTTGTTCGTGATTCAACAATCGTTCATCAAGGATTCGCAAGATCGTCAATCTGGAGTTGGGTCACGTTTATCAACGACAAAAGCACACAAGGTTAGTAATTCTAAATCATTCTTCTTAATTAATCATCTAGAACGGATCCTAGGGCTCCGGGTTTTTCGAGTTATTGCATTATTCCGCTGCGCATGGACCCTCGAAACCCAACAGTGGTATCAGAGCCCCGTTCATGATGTTTATATTAGATTATCATGATAATTATGTAATGTGATTATATGAATTTTCATGATGTATATGATTTAGAACATGAATTTATATGGGATTTGCTTATGGAAGTAATTGTATATGTAGATATGCCATGATTATGAATTGAATTATGTGATTAATGTGATTAATCTATAATATGGGTTTTGAAGTATTACTTAGTATATTGGCTGGACACCAAAACCTTCCCCACAGGCACTTCGATGGAAGTGTGGGATAAATTTGGAGCACGTGGCCGCGTACTAGTAATTACGAACCAAATGTGATTTGTGTTGCATCATTCCATGTTCATAATTATGCTCATATAGTTTTCATGAATCAACCTTGCCATGTTAATTGATAAACATGAAAATTGAACCTTCTTTGAATTTTGAGTTTGTTTATGCCACCCATGTTTAAACACTTGTGAGTACACGGATAGTTTCATGTAGGCTACGCCACAGCGAGGTACATTGATTCTATCTTTGTATGATCAAGATGAGCAAACGGTGATTGCTATACGTTTAAAATGGTTGAACTCAATTAGGCTATCAAAACAGTTTTGGGCCTAAGGCATAAGATGGGATTGAAACATGTGACATATGATGTCTATAATCTCATAAAGGATCTAAGAGTCATATGTTGATATGATTGATAAATGTTATCTACCTTTTTAGTTTAATTTTGAGCTTGATCGTGCCATAGCCGACTTGAAATTAAATTAAAGTTGGGTCTTAGCCTATTAAATTATATTATGCATGATTGTATAAGAAGGTTATATAATTTAGTGGGAGTATTTATGAAATACGATAATTAATCTCTTAAATGAAATTGGTACTCATATGTGTTCATATTTGTTGCATATCTTTGTAGATCAATAGGTTGCTAACATTAATCAAAATGCATCACTTGCGATCGAGTCCTTGAGAAGGACAAGTTAGAAGAGAATGGCAACAACTATGTGGATTGGATCCACTTGATTTGGGAATTGTTCTCAAACGGGAAAGGAAGTTGTACATTCTCGATGGACCCGTTCCACCCGAGCTGCTGCTAATGCAACTAAAGCTGAAAAGGACCAACATAAGAAACATGTGGATGATTTTGTTGATGTTGGTTGCTTGATGCTTGCTACCATGTGTAAGGCTCTTCAGAAGGACCTTGTACACATGGAAGCCTATGATTTGGGAAATCATTTGAAGGAAATGTTCCGATTGCAAGCACGTCGGGAAAGGTTTGACACTATGAAGGCTCTTCATTCTTGCAAGATGATTGAAGGACAACTGTTGGGCCTCATGTGTTGAAAATGAAGGGTCACCTCGAACACCTTGAGAGGCTTGGATATCCTATCCGATTAGAGCGCTACGGATATGATATTGCATTCACTCCACGAAAGTTATAATCAATTTGTTTTGAATTATAACATGAATGGGATGAATAAATCTCTGTACGAATTGCATGGGATGCTTAAGAATGCAGAGAACAATATTTCCAAGAAAACCAATCAAGTGTTGATGGTGAATAAAGGAAAGGGGTTCAAACCCAAGGTTAAAGCAAAAGTTGCTAAATCGGAGGCAAAAGTTGCCGTTGTTGAGAAGCTTAAACCCAAATCCCAAAAGGATGCGGTATGCTACCATTGCAAGGAAACTGGGCATTGGAGGCGTAACTGCAAGCATTATCGGGGAAGGAGGCCCCGAAGAAGAAGGGCAATGAGATTGCCATGACTTCAGGTATCTATGTGATAGATATTTTACTTTCTACTTCTAGTTCTTGGGTATTAGATACCGGATGTGGATCTCACATTTGCCTAAATGTGCAGGGACTAAAGAATAGAAGGTTGCTCAAAGAGGGTGAAGTAGATCTACGGGTTGGAAATGGAGCAAGAGTTGTTGCATTGGCCGTAGGGACTTACGAAGTCACTTTACCTAGCGGATTAATTTTAGTTTTGAATAACTGTTATTATGTTCCGGATTTGAGCAGAAACATTATTTCAATTTCATGTTTAGACAATGAGGGTTACAATTTTCTTATTGCGAATAAGAAATTTTCAATTTATTTGAATGACATGCTTTATTATATTGCTCATTCTTTTAATGGCCTTTATGTCTTGGATGTTGAAAATAATGTTGATAATGTATATCATGTTAGTAAGAAATCTAAACCAAATGATGTGAACAACACATACAAATGGCATTGCCGTCTTGGTCACATAAACGAGAAACGCGTATCTAAACTCCATAAAGATGGATATTTAGACTCATATGATTATGAATCATATGATGTTTGCGAGTCTTGTTTATTGGGCAAGATGACTAAAGCACCTTTTACTAAGAGTAGTGAAAGGGCTAGTGATTTATTGGCTCTCATACATACTGATGTATGTGGACCAATGAATAGCATTGCTAGGGGAGGATTTCGGTACTTCATAACGTTCACTGATGACTTATCAAGATATGGCTACGTCTATCTGATGAAGTACAAAAGTGAAGCATTTGAGATATTTAGAATATTTCAAAATGAAGTACAAAATCAACTTGGCAAAACTATTAAAACACTTCGATCCGATCGAGGTGGTGAATATTTGAGCCAAGAATTTGACGATCATCTGAAAAGTTGTGGAATTGTTTCAGAACTTACTCCACCCGGAACACCACAATGGAATGGTGTGTCCGAGAGGAGAAATCGAACCCTATTAGATATGGTGCGATCGATGATGAGTCAAGTTAACCTTCCTATTTCTTTTTGGGGACATGCACTGGAAACAGCTGCTTTCACACTTAATAAGGTCCCCACTAAATCGGCTCCTAAAACCCCACATGAGATGTGGCATGGAAGAAAACCTAGTTTATCTTTCATGAAGATTTGGGGATGTGAAGCTTATGTAAAGAAATTGGTTTCTGAAAATAAGCTTGCACCCAGATCTGATAAATGTATTTTCGTTGGTTATCCTAAGGAAACGAAAGGATATCAATTTTACAACCGTTCCGAGAACAAAGTGTTTGTTGCTCGACATGGTGTCTTTCTAGAGAAAGAGTTTCTCTCTAAAGAAACTAGTGGGAGTAAAATTGATCTTGAAGAAATTCAAGAACCCGAAAATGACATAGAGCCAATAGTAGAGACGAAACCAAATTCACAAGCTGTTGTGGAACCAATTCAAGATACACAAGTTCTTCACAGATCGGATAGGATACGATCCGAACTTGAGAGATATGGATTTCTCATGACGGAAAGTAATGAGGTAGAAATCATTGAGAATGATGAACCTACTTCCTATCAAGAGGCGATGTCCACTCCTGATTCGGACAAGTGGCTAGGAGCCATGGAATCCGAGATCAAATCCATGTACGATAATCAAGTTTGGAACTTGATTGATCCACCCGAAGGTGTAAAAACCATAGGGTGCAAGTGGGTTTTCAAAAAGAAAACCGACATGGATGGGAAGGTACATACTTTTAAGGCTAGGCTTGTTGCTAAGGGGTATAGGCAGATTCATGGCGTTGACTATGATGAAACCTTTTCGCCCGTAGCAATGCTTAAGTCTATTAGAATCCTAATTGCCATAGCCGCATATTACGACTATGAGATATGGTAAATGGACGTCAAAACAGCGTTTCTTAACGTAAACCTACTTGAGGATGTATACATGATACATCCTGAAGGGTTTGTCGATCCAAAGAATTCTAATAAAGTGTGTAAGTTGCAGAGATCCATTTATGGATTGAAGCAAGCTTCCCGGAGCTGGAATCTACGTTTTGATGAATCAGTCAAAGAGTTTGGCTTCATCAAAAACGAAGATGAACCTTGTGTATACAAGAAAATAAGTGGGAGCATAGTTCTATTTCTAGTGTTATATGTCGATGACATCTTGCTCATTGGAAACAATATTCCTGCACTTGAGACTGTTAAGTCTTGGTTAGGAAAATGTTTTTCAATGAAAGATATGGGTGAAGCGGCTTATATCCTTGGTATCAAGATCTATAGAGATAGATCAAGAAGGATGATTGATTTGAGTCAGAGTACATATATTGACAAGGTCCTTAGAAGATTCCGCATGAAAAATTCTAAGAGAGGAAACTTACCAATGGGACATGGCATTACTCTTAGCAAGACTCATTGTCCTAAGACAAATGATGAGCGAAAGAGGATGAGTGATATTCCATATGCTTCGGCAATTGGGTCTATCATGTATGCCATGTTATGTACTAGACCTGATGTCTCGTATGCTCTAAGCGCAACGAGTAGATACCAATCTGATCCTGGTGAGAACCATTGGATAGCAGTCAAGAATATCCTTAAGTACTTGAGAAGGACTAAGGATGTATTCTTGGTATTTGGAGGAATGGAAGATGATCTGGTTGTAAAGGGTTACACAGATGCAAGCTTCCAAACCGACAAAGATGACTTTAGATCGCAGTCTGGGTTTGTGTTTATGCTAAATGGAGGTGTTGTTTGTTGGAAGAGTTCCAAGCAAAGCACTGTTGCTGATTCTACAACTGAAGCCGAATACATAGCAGCATCGGATGCGGCTAAGGAGGCGGTTTGGATCAAGAAGTTCGTTAGTGACTTAGAAGTCGTTCCGAGTATCACTAACCCGATAGAGCTTTATTGTGACAATAATGGTGCTATTGCCCAAGCAAAAGAACCGAGGTCACATCAACGATCCAAACACATTTTGAGACATTTCCACCTCATTCGAGAAATCTGTGAAAGGGAGGACGTCAAGATATGCAAGGTACCAATGGATGACAATATTTCGGACCCTCTCACCAAGCCTTTACCACAAGTTAAATATGATGGTCATGTTAGGTCCATGGGTATAAGATACATGAATGATTGGGCCTAGTGCAAGTGGGAGACTGTAGGTGTTAGTGCCCTAGGCCTATAGAGATAGACTTATATGTATTGTCATTGTTCATTTATATAAGAGATTATTTATTTGATTGTTATATATCTTTGCATGTTTTATTATAATAATCGTGTCCCTAGTACTTATGAAGCACTAGTATGAAGTCTAATGGATAATCATGTGATGATTATATGCATGGAGATGCATATTAGATTCATGGGTACTTGTTAGAGAACAAGGTACTGGACTTGACCCATTATGAGATTTATGTCATGGTCGTATGTCATAAATAAATCTCATATAGTTATATCATTGATATCCTTTGACCTGAGATTATCATCGTCTTCCACTCGATGAATATTATGTTTGATATAGTTTAACGTTGTCTTTAACCGGATAACAATAAGGGCTATTATTGGCATGATATGATTCTTGTTGGGAAGAATGATAAGTCAAGATGGAAATTTGTCCCTCGTAAAGAGAGATGTTTGCTAGGCCACTCGTAAGTAAGATTGATGTAGTGCATGGCCATGCCCGAATGAATTAATGTGATTAATATCATTCGATTAATCAATTTACTTGGTAACGAGAAAGCATTGAACAATATGAGTTGACGTGGACCATGACTCATGTTCAATATAACATCGTGTGACAATGGGATTGTGATATGTTCTATGTAGGAAAAATCGAACTTGATATTATATTATTTGGGTAGGCATGATGGCTTGCTAGAGTCCGCTCATGTCTTATGGGGATCGATGTGATCGAACTCATTGCCAACATAATATAGTCCTATGGGGTCACACGCATCGAACGAATTATCAAAAATGAAGAATATGGGTTTTCTGTGCTCAGGGGACGACTCGTCCCCGGGCCCGAACTAACTATTCCCCATAAAGGGACGGATGATTCGCAGGGGGCGTCACGAGGGACGACTTCGTGCCCGAAGGATGAGTCGTGCCAATAGGGACGACTCGTGACCTGAGCAGAGCCAACTATTCCCCTTAAGGGGGACGCCAGAATCAGTGGAAGGTTGCAAGGGGACGACTCGTGCCCTGGGGGACGAGTCGTCCCGTCGGCTCTGGACTGATTCGTAAATGACCTAATTTTAGGGTTTTCGCAAGGGGCTTTTATTTATAACGTATAAATACTTACCTCTGGTTGCCCTAGCCATCATTCCAACGTTTTGTGCTTAGAGAAACACAAAAGAGAGAGATTTTCAATTGTGAATTGAGAATCAAACACAATCAATTCCATTATTCTTCATCGATTGAAAAGAGTTTAAATCAAAGAATCTAGCAATCCTCCTAGAAGAGTTCTAGGGTTCGTTCATCGCGTGGATACTTATAGAGGATCTTCGCTCTTCAAGATCTTTTGTTCGTGATTCAACAATCGTTCATCAAGGATTCGTAAGATCATCAATCTGGAGTTGGGTCACGTTTATCAACGACAAAAGCACACAAGGTTAGTAATTCTAAATCATTCTTCTTAATTAATCATCTAGAACGGATCCTAGGGCTCTGGGTTTTCGAGTTATTGCATTATTCCGCTGCGCATGGACCCTCGAAACCCAACACCATCACCGTCCAACATCCACCACCACTGTCCAACATCAACACCGCCGATTTGAGTTAACAAATCTAAAACAAATGCAAATTCAGGCATAGAGGAACTTTTCATTAGCAAATCGAAATTCAAAATCAAAACAAATAATCAAAATTGAAATTATGGGTTAAGATCTGGGTTAATATCTTTCAAAATCCAAAATCGAAATCGAAAAAAGGGGAACTGGGAAAGAGAGAGAAAGGGACGAAGACTTTGCCGACGACGATGGGTTAAGATCTGGGTTAATGTTTTTCTGTAAAGGGGGAGGTGGATGATGTTGAGCAATGAATGTATTGTAATGGGTCAGCTTAACCGAATAGGGTTTTCTTGATTTGGTTAGAAATGAAGAGGATGAAGATGAGAGAGAAGGGAGCTTGTTTACAAGAGCAGCCATGGATGTGTTTCTTGTGATAGATATTGTTCTGTCCATAGAGGAAGAATAACCATGGCTTTTTGGTAGTGGAAACGCGGGTGGAGAAAGAAGGAACGGTGGTTATGGAGTTCTAGAGCTTGAAGACGGTGGAGGCGGCAACGATGGAGGAAATTGGGAGGTGAGAGAGGATAAGTTCGGTGAGGTCAGAACTGAGGGAATCTATGGCGGCGAAATCGTAAAGGGCGTTTGAATTTGCCATTGTTGTGTAGAATTTTTTTATTTTTTTTTCTGAAGATGGAATGGTATTAATAATAGTAATAATGGGGGTGTAGTTTTAATTTTTATAAGTAAACTTAGTAATGCGGGGGTATTAAGTAAATGTGTGGGGGTGAATAACAATTCTCATGACATAACTACAATGATTTTAAGTGTAAAATTAAAAAATAAAAGGGCTACAATGTTGAAAGAAATATACTCCGTGATTATCTTATTTACTTTCTACCATTATATACAAGAATTCCCTAACAAATCATCTCCCACATTTACGGGATACACATCCCTTATAAGAGGGGATTACTATCACTAACTTACCACTAATCTAGTCATCTAAATATAACAAACTACAATTACTCTAAAATACATATTCTAACACTCCCCCTCAGTCAAAACGGGAGGAGGCCGGACGTTTAGACTGATCTGAAATTTATCAAACAATACAAGTGGGAGGCCCTTCGTAAATATGTCCGCAATCTGGAATCGGGACGGAACATGTAGGACACGAACTTGGCCACGAGCCACTTTTTCCCGGACAAAATGAATGTCCATCTCGATGTGTTTTGTACGCTGATGTTGAACAGGATTACCGGAAAGATAGATGGCACTCACATTATCATAATAAACAAGCGTAGCTTTGTGAATTGGGCAATGGAGTTCCAATAGTAAGTTGCGTAGCCAGCAAGATTTCAAAACAACATTAGCGACACCCCGGTACTCCGCTTCGGCACTCGAACGAGAAAGTGTGGGTTGCCATTTGGAGGACCAAGATATAAGATTGTATCCCAAGAATACACAGTAGCCCGAAGTGGATCGACGAGTATCATCAGGACAACCACCCCAATCGGCATCGGTGTAAGAAAGAAGAGTTGATGTAGTGGACGGAGTGAGATGTAAACCGAGTGTGAGAGTACCCTGGAGATACCGAATTATACTCTTTAATGCATTCATGTGAGCTACCATCGGATTATGCATAAAGAGACATATCTGTTGGACCGTATATGAAATATCCGGCTGTGTGAAAGTGAGATACTGTAAGGCACCCGCAAGACTACGGTATAAGAACGGGTCACTGAATGGGACGGACGAAGTAGAGCTCAATTTCGACTTCGTGTCAACTGGAGTAGAGGCAGGATTGCAAGTTGACATCCCAGCTCGATGAATGATATCTTCTGCATATTTATGTTGTGAAAGAAATAATCCCTTGAAGCGGAGCGGACCCACGCCTATGACCAAAAATAGCTCAAGGAACCCAAGTCTTTCATAGCAAATTCCGAACTCGTAAGAGACATAATAGACTTCCGTAGAGCATCCGAGGAGGCCGTTAGGATGATATCATCCAACATATAGAAGTATATAAGTTGTATTCCCTATTGTGATGATAAATAAATAGTGAGTTGTCGGACCGACTATTTGTGAAGCCAATAGA